>JABFPN010003011.1:0-19627 GCA_022817305.1 Leptoteleia sp. ZL-2020
ATAGAACTGTATGCATTACATATACTTAGTTTTTCCATAAATTATTACAGTTACACCTACAGAGTACATATAGGTTCAATACCCCAGAATTTATTGATAAATATACTATTTCATTTTTCTCAGTGTACTGGCACCAGTGGACGGCTGTATCGGCAACCCTGGTGTCGGTACTGTGCCAGTATTGGACGATGCGAAAATTTCCACGTGGGTTACTCTCTCAAACATTGTTTCACTCTCTGTAAATACAAACATAACATGATATTAATAATAAAATGAACAGAATATTCAATTATTTTTACTTTTCAAATATTTAATTATTTCATTAATTGAAATAAATAAATTAGATTTATAAACAATTTCTTTTATTATAATATTTATTTAACATTTTTATTATGTCAAATTCAAAATGTGTGATTTGCAAGCACCTAATTTTTGTTATCTTGTGCATTTAAATAAATTCGTAGCAATAAAGGGAAAAATTAATTAAAATTATTTCGTTGTAGAACAGTTTAAAACCTTTTCCTGTAAATTCAATTCTTTACTTAAAAGTTCGTTTATTTTCTATTTTCGCAATTTCCATGGAACTAAAATCCAATTCCATGTAAAATTTCTATTACTCCTTTTTACTGATATCTCGAAAGAGATTCTTCCACTTAAATTGTTGCAGTTTTAAAGGACAATTTTCGTGATATTTTTTATAGACATGTAACCACTACACGTACGATTCTCCCAACTTATCTTCGAGTTATATCACTGAATTGCTTAAAAAACAAGTTAGACACAATGAAGATTCAACCTCGAGAGACCCATTTCATCTGTTCAGGAATACGTTATTTTAGATGCCGCGCCATGAGACCAGTTTGAATTTGATATTGTGTTTTACCAACTCTCTAACTTGCGCCCCTTACTTTGTGTACAGTACGTGGGTATTTACAAGAACATTTCAAACTGTCGTTTAATAACATGTTAAATTTACGATATTATTATAACAAATTCCAGGCATGTGTAGATTAAATAATAATAATATAGTATAATATAGTAAAATGACTGTTTTTGGATGTATGTCCGTCTTTCAATAAAAATTACTGTTTTTTAAAACGAAAATTTTCTGCTTTATCCATAAGAAATACCTCACTCTTTGAAGTTTATTTCTATTGATGTCTGAGAAATTTGGAAACTCTTTCATAATATCGAAAATCTTTGAAATTCTCTGTAATATTATGAGGAAAAACTAACATTTAATTAAAATATAAATTAAAATACACTGAAATAGCATACAAACTGAACAACAAAACCTTTTTTAAAATGAAAAACGGAAACAAGCAATGTTTGCAATCATTTGGAAGGTCGTGTAAATACAAAAACCAATTATTTTACATTTTGGAAGTCACAAAAATGGAATTAAATGCAAATGAAAATTTGATTGTTGTTTTGTATTTAATTCAAATGGCATTCAGAATATAAACAATACAATTTGTTTTTGCATTTACGTAACCTTCCAAGTGTCTGAAAACATAGTTTGTTTTCATTTTAAAAACGTTCCATTCTTCAGTTCCATTGAAAATCCTTATGATTTTAATCTGCACGGAAAAAAATAAGTCCGCGATTATGCCAAGAATAAAAGCAACTACGACATTTTTCTGCTGAGCTGTCTAACTGCATGGCTTTTATTTATTTCGACATTAAGACAACTTAAAACTTCAACTCGTACTAAGTACAAAAGCATATCCCAGCTCGTTTCCCTACGTAACTATTTTCAGCGCATAAATCGCATCTTTAAACAATGTAACTCATTAACTCTGGCATTTCCTCTCTTCAATGACAAGAATAATTTGATAAAAGTGCCATTTCACGCTCGATAATTTTGTCATTTATTTAAATATAATCTCTTGTTTCTGGGGGAGGAAGAGGAGGAGGAGATAAACCAAAGTAGAAATTTCAATCAGGCGGAAATATGGCCCGGATAGGGAAACCGTACTTTTTGATCAGGCCCTGGTAAGGGCCAGCCTGATCAGGGTGGATATATGAGTGTAACGCCTGAGATTAATATATCCCTGGTCGGGCAAATAATATATTACTTCATATTCATCAGGTCATTATCGGGGTATGGACAGGGCTTATCAGACAATGGTGATTCTGAAACGAATTAAATACGTTTTACTTATCAGGCGAACCTCCTCCGGCCCATGGTGATACTCGATGTTACACCCACTATTAGGCCCTGATCAGACTGGCTCCATCAGGGCCATGTATTGGTTATTAAGATCCCTGGATAGGGTCCTGGTACGATTCTGAGGTAACACATCCCTATTAGGGTTAGCCATATTCTAACCAGAACGGGGACCTAATATAATTAGAGCAAAACCAATTCAATTTTTACTTGGGAACCCTAGAAGAAATGAAATCGGACATGCCCTATCACACATAGAATCCTAATGAGGCTGAAAAGTGGAATACCTGAACAACGGATTCCTGATTTGGGCACCGGTACAAAACGTAACACTCGGCATCGGTCAGGCACCCATCATGTTTCCATTTTTGTTTAGTACAAAAAATGGTTACTGATCAGGGCCTTAACAGATATCCCAAATTTAGCCATAATGAAATAAATGTGGAAACCATTTCAGGACCAAATCAGGATAACAGAGTTAAAGCCACTTATGATTGAAATGGGCTGTGATTACACTCAGAGAAATATTTGATGCAACCAACTAAAAATATTTTAGTTTGTTTTTTCGACAAATATAGTATAGCTCAGTTAATATATCTAATAAGAAGAGTTACATTAATTTTGGAAGAACAGTTAACAGGACTAAAAAAATTTATTTGCAGTCAGAGAAAAATATAGTACAGTCAACTAAAAATTATTTAGTTGTGTTTAATTAATTAACTTTATTTGAATCTTATTTAACATTTAATTATATTACGTTGATTAATTTAATCCGTGAACAATAATTATCATACTTACTCGTATATTAAATAGAATCCTAAAATTGTATTTGTGACGAGAAATAACATGCTGACCGTTTTGTTTACATCACTTTAGTTACATAAATATTTATCTACAGCATTGAACGCAATGATTGTGTTTTGTTTCTACATCAATTAAATAATTTATTTAACCACAATCAAGAGATATTATTTACTCGAACTAAATTACATGATCTGTCAAGAAAACCAACTACAACAGTAAATTGCAATTGAATATGTTCTCGCAAATATAGTTTTCAATTTGTCCAGCTAAAAATTCATTTAGCCCAACTTATTAAACAATAACTTAAAGTTTTTAGTTAGGCGTAATAAGAAAATTTCTCTCAGAGTAGTTCAATCTTATGAGAGTTGCGGTAGCCTAATGGTCAAGGTGTTAGGACACTTCAATAGGTGCGGTGTTCCATTCTCAACGGCGGCGAATTTTTCTAAGCAAAATTTGTTAAGCCAATAAAAATAGACATGTTCTGTGAATGCCAATTATTAATAAAATATAAAATAAAAAAATTCTCAGTTTAGCAACAATATCAGTAATTTTTATTCTTTCCTCTGCGTGTGGATAACAAATAAGGTCCCTCTTGGGCCCCGATTTGGTTCTAATTTGGTTCCTCATCGGGCCCTTATACATACCGAGTGTTACGAACTGATATGGCACCTTATATGGATACCTAATCGGTTCCTGATGAAAGGGCCAAATCAGGGCCAAATCTAGTTTCACAATAGAATACTCGGGGATCAGGGAACTGACACTTCTGATTCTCGCGGAGATTATCGCACGAATTGTGTCATTGCCGCGGAATTCGAGCTGCCGGACGGTTGTTGCTCCGTCGCTCAGGAAAAAAGAGGGTGGAGGTTATTATGTAGTATCCGCGCGTCCGCACTTCTGCCCGGGTATTAAGTTTATGTTGTTGTTTACGAACAATCATTCCCGTTGAGTTATTTCTGGAATGAAAGTGACAAATGCTATTTATAGTGGTCTGCGTTTCGAGTTGCCCATTCAGTCACTATGATGAATTGTTAAACGATCGTCGTTAAACTTTTGCATTAACAAAATTGCGTATTGCACTTATCAGAATGACTGCCACTTTACTATACCCTTTTCTTTTTTTGTTGCCTTACGTACAGACTTCGAGCAATTTTATAATCGTGCGTGAAGTCTTTTTGCCGTAAATGCATTTTCTCCTCGATATTTTTATAAAAGGTTTACCTTTAATGATAAAATGTAAATGCTTTCACTGATATCGATCTCATTGTATGACCGATTTCGCGATTGCGGTGAATGCTTGCACAGTATAACGTGACTTATTCCTTTGCATCATTTCAATTAAATTAGTGATATTGAAAATCTAAAACAAATATTTTTCCACCGGTGAATTTAATAATCTATTTAATGGTAGTTTGTGTGAAATTAAACTGCATGGTAAAACATTGATAAAGGACTTTTTTGTGGCTTTAACTAAAAAAAATGTTTTTTCTTAATTTTGCGAAAAACAAGCATTTTGCTTGATGAGACAATTTGTAAATTGACATTATACATAACAATTTATCTTACCCCTCCCCTGAGTTTTAAAATATATACATTGAAAATAATTCTGTTAACAATAAATATTATATGGATAAAACTATATATAATATGAACAATGATATTAATATAATTGTGATATGTGAATAAATAATCAAGTATAGTTAACATTTTAATATGATTTATCTTCCAATTTTGTCGACTTAAAACACAATATTATCGATAATACAACAGTACGTAAGCTCTTTCATTGATAAAAACGTAGGGCAATAAATTGCGAGCGACTTTCTTTGGATAATAGTATTAAATACGTTATTGACGCTTAAACAGTAATAAGTGCTTATTTAACGGTTAATGATAGCTTTGGCGCACAATAACCGTTTATTTAAACTAATAATTTCTTCTGGGTTTCTTTAAAGAAATTTTTTGTAGAAAGTGTGAAGAAAATTAATGCAAACACTTTGCTTTCTAATATTCTGTATGAAATAATGTACCGTTCATAACAGAAGTACATTCATTTTAACTGCGGCAATTAACGCCGCATTTTACATTTTCTATGCATCGCGCAAGAGTTTCTATTAAACTTAAAAAATTAAGCGATGTGTAATTACCAATAAGAGTCGAGGAGGGAAAAATGAAAATTAAATTGCAGGCTTTATTGAATTCGTTGATAAAAAAAGATCAAGATGAATATTAATTAGCGATGCAAATTGAATGCGATGCAGTTTTCAAGCAAATGACCGTAGTTACGTCTAATAAATGTTCTACAAAAAGAAAAAAAAAAAACATTCGTTGAATTTGTTTTATAACAAATTGCTCTGTTAAGAGATGAAAAAAAGAATCTTTTTTCTATATTACACGTACCTACACGGAGAAAAAAGAATATTAAAAATTAAAAACCAAGGGATTTCAAATTTTAATAAACTGAATTTTAATTTTTGACAAACTTTTCATTACATATTTTGTCCAATAGATGTCACTATTCAGTGTCTCTAACCTATGCCGTTCATAAAACAGAATGTCAAATTGCACAAAACTATATGGAATTATAATTTTTAGTAAACTGATTTAATACATTTTCATAATTTAGTTTGCCATATAGTGATGTTCTGTAAGTATAATGCCAAACTAGTCAAATTTTTATTAAAAATTAATTTTTTTTTCTCTCAGTGTATTATATAAACCTCTATTTTCTATTTGAAGTCTATGTACAGTATCTATATATTAAAAAATTGTCAGTATTTTTACTTTTTCTCGCTTTCAGTTTTTTTTACTTTAAATTTAAAATTATTTTTTATTTTGTGTTCTTCATATATATGGTCATATATGAATTTAGATAAAGTTTACCATTTAATGATATTTTACAATTATAATCCCTAATAGCAAAGAATATTTTTGGTACATTCTGAATATATTCTGAATATACCAAAGAAATATTCTAATGTCAAATTTTCTTTTGACAAATACTTTTGGATTATTCTGGAATATTTCTTGCTGTTAGGGAATGCCCAACTTTTTATTAAAAATTGATTTTTTTTTCTTACAATGTATGCGGTCTAGAATTTGTAGGATGAAATTTACTGTTCGTTTCCTAGGAAAGCATTTTTATTATCAGACAATGTTGCATGTCTTGAATTTAGCGTAAAATTATGTTATCTTGTATGTAACATGCGTTAGAAAATATAGCAGCAGAAATTCCGTCACGTTTGCATTAATTGAATTCTATTAGTAATGGTAATTATATTAGTATGTAATTATATTTTTTAGTTATATGTTCTTAATATACTACTGGGAAAATAATTTATCTACCTAATTCCATGTTATATGAGGTAGGTATTTCAATAAAAACTATCGCGCCTGCAGAAAGTATTTAAATAATTTTTAATAAAACGAGAACGCATACTCACGACTTTTGTAATTTATAATTTATTAAGATAAAATTTTGTCTATATAAAAAAGGTGCTCAAACTTTTAATTGTATTACTACTGAATAAACATTTAGTTGCATTTATTAAATATTGTTCTCCGAGTAGAAATGTTTTACATTGTGCAAATAGCATAATTTGTACATAAACAAATTCAAGTGTAATCACTTCTTACCAAGAATAAATATTTTCAAGAATTACAGTAATGAATTTGATCAAGGAATTTAAAATAACAGTTTTAACTTTGAATTTTTTAAGTACGTTTCATACAAATTTATTTTAACATATTTTTTCTTTTATTTCATGACTTTACAATTATTAATTATAAAAGGATTTTTAATGACAATGTTTAATCAATTATCTAATAATGTACTTATGATAAATGATAAATAACAATTTACATTATGACAATTGAAATAATTGTTGTGTCCTTAATCTTCGTATAATTCAAAATAGTGGTTAAAATATGGAATATGATATAAATAGATCTATTGCAAGGTGATGTCAGCTGTCAAATTACAAATTGAAATATGTTTATTCCGTGTAATATTTTCACATGTGACAAAACTTTACGCGCGGAGATAAATTTATTCGAAAAATTATAAATTTATATATTGACAAATGTGACTTTAATAGAAAAGTTGTTGTAAAATCATAAAGTTATGCATAATTACTAAATTTTTTTTTATAGAATAAATCAAATATGCCTTTTTTGTTGCAAAAATATTAATGTAATGCTTAATTTTAGATTACGACACGAAAATATTGTTTAGTCGAATGCTTTCATAATACTTCTTAGGCAATAAATTACATTTTTTTCAATGACAAGTTTCTAGGTGTAAAATTTATTTTTCTTAAAATAACAGCCAAAGTATGTTTTTTATACTTTGAATATGTTGCGAATAATAAGATTCTGAAAAATCTAGAATGTTTCAACTATGGTTATATTTGTCTTTTTCAGACAAATCGATTTAAGCAATAAAAAAAAAATTGATAAATCGTAGCCTCAATTGTCTATTGGAGGACACACTAACTATATTTCTTGGTTTTTATGAAAGATCGGTGATCCTAATGTTGCTTAGGGCCAGACAATAACTGAATTAGGTTCCAATTTAAATTGCCCATAAATTACGCGCGAATAAATCGTGTGTTTTAAGCAGCTCCTTTCGGTTCGCGAGCGAAAAAATGAGTAAGCACGGAATGGGACATTGGGAGGCCCCGATATGGACAGCAACTTGTAGTAGCTTCTATCGGTCTTAATAGACGGTAATGTCGGAACCTGTTTCCGACTGGTTGCTCATCAATGACGTAGGCTTTTATTTTGGATACTTCGCCGAGTCGCGTTAGTGTCAATTTTATAATTCATTCTGCTTCTCTTTATGCTCAAATCCGTGACAAAGTGCGCGCACTTTTCTTTTATCCTTACTCGACCTCAGGCCCATTGTTAAGTATAATCATTTTCGACAAAGGCGCTGAGAATTTTTCAGAATTTATTCTCGTTGACGAGGAATGATTAATGCTTTGCAATTGATACCTCTTTCGGTAATTGAAAATGAAAATACCGGTGATCTAAGTGCGGCCACCAACGTCACGTTCCAGAAGGGACAATATTTAAAGCACGTTTTATAAACGGAAGCGTAACTTCAAGCAAAGCTTGTCGCGATTTCCGAGAACATTGCGTACGCTATTATTTAATCATTTTTATTTTTCAGTGTACATATAAAGAAAAGATTTTACAACCAAATGCCTGTGTGTTTAAATTTTGTATGAAAGTTTGTGTGAATTATTCCTACCATTGGATTCATACATGAAAATTGAAAATTTCAATATGTCAGAAAGCCTTAATATCCAATAAATTAATTTCATTTCCATTAAGCGAGTTTAAAGTACTCAATAATACGTTTACTTTGTGACAAAACTGACAATACTCATAATTGAGTATATTAATACCTTGTTTGATATTATGCCTGGAGACTTTATATCGTAATATTTACCAATCATGTATATTGGATAAATGTTTGACTGAGATAATTAAGCGTTCTAAAAGATTTAAATAGAATTTATTATCTGTTGTAAATATACTCTTCACTTGTATTGATAGCAGCCAGACAATTTACTTAATGCAACTACAGTATTACTGATTTTCATATGTTAGCCCAAATACTTTTATTTTACATTGAAAATCTGGAAGCTTAATATTAATTAAATGTCGAGTCAATATTAGATTCAACGTTAATGGCAAAACTGTTTCAATAAAAATTTCGCACTTTAAAAATGTTAAAGAAAAAAGTTACACATTCAAGAGATTTCAGACTCGTCTGACAAAGATTAAAGCAATAAAAGCTGTAAAAGTTGCGAATATTTGTTTAACCAATATTTATTCAACTGCAATAATGAGATAAGGCAATCGAAAGTTTGAATTTGATCAGTTTTTATATACAATTCAACAATTATTACGTAAATTGTTTGAGGTGCTTAAAAATTAGTAATAAGAAAAAAGAAAAGACTAAATGTTATACATTAATGAAAGAGTAAGTGCTTATAATATTTTCAATTAGTCTACATTGAAGATTATGTAATTTTAATGATTATACAATATTATTGTATTAATTATCTTATAAAAAAATAAGAGTAAGAAAAATATTGTCTTAAAAATTAAAAAAGATAAAATTTTTCCTTTTTTTTCAATTAACCTCTATACTATCCCTAGTGAAAATGAAATATATATATTCATATATGTTTTAACAATTTCATATATGAACATATATGTTTTTTCTTAATTCATACATGGACCATATACGAACCATATATGTTTCATTTTTACTAGAGATGCTAGAAGAAGTATAAACAACAAATCATTGAATAAAATCACTGGTACATTTTCCAAACAATTATAAACATTACAATAACCATTTAAATAAAATATATTAGTCTGGTCATGTTGCTTATTGCTGGATTAGTTGATTAATTAACTCGAGCAAACTAATCTGACTGTTCCGCTTAGGTACATGATATTTTGATACAAGACTGACAGAGGATTAATAACTTGTTCGTTTGCCGAGCATATTGCTAAGTTTCGCAATATTTCGACGATTGTTCATAAATTAGGCCATTTAGTTTTTGATGCACCAGTTACTCCATTATAAGGCTCAATTGTTCTAAATACCCATCCCTCCTGGGCCAAAGAACAGAACGTTCGTAAAACAATAACTTTCAATATACATTGTTTTCTTTCCGCGTTCATTTTCATTATTTGTTTCTATTGGGGAATACACACTGAAAAAAAGTTATAATAAAAATTACTATACCCTAGTAAAAACGAAATGTATATGGTTCATATATGATCCATTTATGTTTTAACAAATTCAAAAAAGGAAATATGAAAAATATATGTCCATTATGCTTCTCCTTAATTCATACATGGCTTTATATGGTCGATATATCGCAATAATTGATATAATATCTTAGGCATATATGCATTTAATAATTTCCTATATAGAAATCAATTATTATATATGGCCGTATATAGTTTAAGGAAAAACCTGCACGTCCATACAGTACCAGTCAAAAGTTTGGACTCACTCTTGATTTTTTAAAAATGAATAAATTTTTATATGATTCATTATAATATCTTATATATTATATTATTTCACTTTATATTTATTTTATATATAATATATAATATATAATATAATATAAATATATATATACAAAATAAATTAAGATACATGTATATAAATACATATCTTAGAAAAAAACTTCAAAATTCTGATTTAATAACAAGTGAGTCTAAACTTATGACCGGTACTGTATATGAACTTTTTATTTCCTTGAAAATTGTTAAAACATAAACTGAAAATAAAACCAATACGGATTACTGTACTGGAAGCTTAAAGCGAAGCCATTTGCACAATATTGGAAAATTTACCGTGCCAACGCAGTAAAAATTACTGTGTTTTCCATACTTTGTTGTGTTTTACAAGAATCTTTACTGTGCTGGCACGGTAATTTTTCCAATATTGCGCAAAAAGCTTTGCTTTAAGCACAGTAATTTTTAATGGTTTTTTTGTTCAGTGTATGTGCAACATATGTGGACCATATACACTGAGAGAAATAGATAGTTATATAATGATCTAGATAGTTTTTCTGAATATCTGTGATAGTAAACTTTAATATCTGTGGATAGTAGAGCACACTAGTATCTGGATAATTTTTTGAACTATCTTGATAGTAAATTAAACTGTCAATAAAATAATAACCTGATAATACAAAGTATAATGAATATAAAACCGAACTTAAGTACATAAACCTTTAAACACATCAATTAGTTCTATAAGGTTAAATGCTGTCAAACACCACTTCCACAACAATGTTTAAACAAAATACAATTAAGAAATATAATTGGAAATAGGCTAGGTACGAGTGTCGTGCGCATCATTATCGACCGCGCGATATCGATATCAATTTACGATCTGGATACTTCATTTTACTATCTGTTTTCAACTATCTATTTCTACTATCTAGATGGTGCTTTTAACTATGTATTTCTCTCAGTGTACGTTTCATTTTTACTAGGGATTATAATACATAAATGCGGTAAAAGTGCATTCAGGGTTTTTGAACCTAAATTGACTACCATTTCATCAATGCACATTATTAGTGCGATTAGCGATAACACAATTACACGTAGAACTTCCAAATTATAAAGTTTCTTTTTTTTATCGTTCATGTTTTCCGACAAAAAAGTTTATTCCACGCCAGCCTCGAGCTACCCTTCTGAAAAGAATTAAGTAACGGCAATTGATCGGTCGTTTGCTCGTCTGCAGAGGTCATTCGCACTTTAACTCACCCCGTAATGTAACTCTTAAAATAATCATTTCGTATTATCAGAGAAATGATGGATTGAACAAGATATTCCGAAAGTGTCCATACAAAATATTCATACGTCCCGATTAACAAATATTTATGGAACATTTTTGGAATATTTCAAAAATACGAAACTCCTAATAATATGTGAGAAATATTTCTGGAGTCGGGCATTAGAATATTTATCTGGTATAATCTGATTATTTTTGGAATGTATGCAAAAATATTCATTGTTATTATGTATAAATGTATCTGACATGATATTATTCATACTGAAAATAGTAAAAATAATAAATGTAAAAACAAATTTTAAAACTTTCGAATTAATAACTAAATAAATAAATTTAAATTAGCTACATAATATAACATTTAATTTTTACTGTTATTTACAGTAGAAATAATTACTTTTTCATAATATCCTTAAATCAGTTTAAACAATATCCTAATAAAAATGAAACATATATGGTCCATATATGTTTTAACAGTTTCATATAAGGAAATAAAAAAATCATATATAGACATATATGTTTTTCCTTAATCCATATATGGCCGAAATATAGCTATAATTGATTTCCATATAACGAAATTATTAAATGCATCCATGGCTTGAATATTATATCAATTATTGCCATATATGGCCATATATGTATTGAGGATCAACATATATGTCCATATATGAAACAATTAAAACATATATGGACCACATATGTTTCATTTGTAGTAGGACTAGTAATTTATAATATTTATATTATATAGCATGTGTGTATCATTGCTTTATTTTATATTTTATGCTCCTTGAATTAAAATCTCATTTTGTTTTTTGAAAACGTTTCATTTTTCAGTACCATAAGGACTTGAGTAATGCCACGAAATAACTTGTTTTTTTTTTTTTTAAACTTCCTTCTCGCATATAACGTTTTTTCTTTGATAATAATTAACATTACTAGATAATTACGTTGTGAGCAACAAAAGCGATGCACATTGATATACATCAAATAATCGATTATTTGTATAAATCGACGCGGCCAATTAATCGTTTGGTTGACCAATTTGATTGATTAATCCAGCTAATACATCAATGACAAATTATATTACCAATACCATAACTTTGTAAGAAATATTGTATATGCATAACCGGAAATTCTACTATTTAATGTAAAGAGACATTTCTGCATCATTAAAATAAAGTTTTATTACCGGAGTGTCATTAGCGCAACTTCTACCCATGCAACCTTAAGCAGTTAAAATTTGTTAACAGTAAACAAAGTTATAACGATGCCTTCAAGTTACCATCTTTTTTTATCCGAGTTAAAACAACTATTTTAAATGCATGTTACCTCTATTCTTTTAATGGGAAAAATTTTCTATTCAGACATCAATATTTTATAGAAAGTTTTAACGAAATAAAAAGATCATTGTCAATAAGATGAATATTGCTCAAATATCATTATTGTCGATAACTACAATTTAATATAACTTACAATTTACAAATTTTTTATTCCGTCTTAACAACAAGAAAAATTTTATTCTTATTTTTTTTAATGTATATTTCATAAATATATTGACATATATTAAGATGGTGAAATTTTTAAAACCATGTTTTTGATTTATCCAACCATAAACTTTAGTCCAACTTATTTGACGAACTTGAACGATTTGAAGAACTGACAAGTTTTAGTCGAGTGGACCAAGCAAGTTCTCGCGAGCGAGCTAATAAATTTCTTTTAGCGTCAAAATAATAATGCAAAATTATTTTAAAATACAGGCCAAGGCTCGTCAAGCTCAAAATGGCGAACAAATCGTGGCAACTTTTTCATCGGAATAATCGATTTGCATAATTCCGAGGCGGCATAATATTCGAGGCGCAATTAACGATATCGAATAATTTTCTAATAAGAAAGAAGAAGAAGAAGAAGAAGCAAAAGTCACGTTATAAGATGGCCGCGTATGTATAATAATTCAGTGTACACGGGCGCGCGCAGATTACAACTCAAGCGAAACGTCCACCTTATATATCAGGCGGCGGATTTCCTGGTGGTCGCGGTCGTTCACACGGAGCGCGGTCGAGGCGGGTAATTTCAAACGAGAGCATCGGGCCAAAGGCTCGCCCCGCGTAATTTCTGCCGATCGCTTCAAATCTACTTAAGACGATTGCCAGCCGCCTCTCCGGCTCATTTTCTTCACTTCCATTTTTCAATCCCCTTTAATTGCCACTTTTTTCGCGAGAACTCGCGACATTAATTAACGACAGACTGCGAATTTATTCACCGTTAAATCCAGTCCCAGCCCGCCCGGGCTTTAAATCCCGTCGCAAATTTGTTACAAATTTAAAAGGCGTCTTTTTTTTTTCTTTTCTTTTTTTTCCTTCTTTCTCAATAAGTTTGACGGAAATTAGACGCGTTCGCGCTACTTAAGCGTCGTTGCGCACTGATCTAAAAATTCAAAAGCCCGGAAAAGCGGAATCAGTTAGCGCGCTTCTTACCGGCTACGCGAGCGCGGTAATTTTTCCAAGTTCACCGATGCTTTTATTATTATTGTTGTTATTATTATTATTTTCTGAATTTCCTGCTTGCGCGGAAAAAAGAATGCTTCGTAGCTACTAGCTATACACGGAGAGAAAGCATTAATAAAAATTACTGACATTGTTAGTAAACTGGTTGTAAACTTGGAAAATTCGAAAAATTACTATCTTGAGTTAGAAGACGGAAACCAGCCGATTATAGACGAGAAGAAACTCTCCGCCTTTGGACGGAAACTTGCTAGTTCTCGCCCTAGGGTTACTATTTCAATTATATTTCAAGTCTTGCAAGTATGTGACTATATATATATATATATATATATATATATATAAGTTGCAGCATATATGCATACATATACTGAGAAAAAAGTTCCGATAAATATTACCATATATCCAATGAAAATGACAATACCTTCTAGTGCCGAGAGGATTAAGGAGAGGTTAAGTTTATAACACACTTTGACAGAATAAACATACCATATGAAACTTTCAGTTGTACTTTGAACGATATCCTCTCGCTATTGTATTAGTATAGTAAAATTAAACAGAATTACAGTAAATATTCACAGAACTTTTTTCTCAGTGTACTTTTGAAAACATGTACGTCGCCTATATAAAAATTTTATTTTCGTGGGTTTCCATCTTTATTTGTATTATACTTTTCATGTGTCTAACTATGGAAGATTTTTTGGTTCTATTTTGTGTGGATGTGACAATCAAATTCCCTCGGAGTATTGTCGATGTACGGAACTTTATTTCATATTGTTCCGTGCGCGCTTTTATCTGCCATCTTCGTAACAGTTGGACAGTTGGGAAAGAGAAAAATGTGATTCGTTATCAAAATGTTGATTTATTATGAAAATGTTTTAATGTGCTATTTTGAAACAAAAAAAAAAGAATAAAAACTTTCAAGTTAATGTATCATCGCTGAGACCCATTCGGATACGTGACTAAGGTCCATTCAATAAACTTCCGGCATGCGATCGCGCCTCACTTTTCAACATAAAATGGTCGACCGCTCAGATACGATGCAGGTGAAGGGTAAATTGATTTTTGTTTCTATACTAGAGACACCTGTCAAGCAACGTACTCCCATCGTTCTTGATAAAATGGTATTACTTATGCTACAGTAAGTTGATAACAAGCTTTTACTACTTTATTACTTGTAAACTTATACTCTGAACAATATTGTTGTTTAAGAAGATTATGGAATCGTCCGTAAATTGGCGAAACAATCATTCTAAAACATTTTGCTTTTTAACTAAAAACAAAGTTACACTGAGAAAAATAAAATAATAAGAGTTACTATACTTTCTGACATTCTGAGACTCTATGCTCCAATTTTAAGAACTGTGCCGGACAGTATGGTAAACTGTATCACTTATTCAAGTACCAATTTTCCAAAATTGTAGTACTTCTTGCCACATAGTCGAGCATTATTTAATACAGGAACACATAGATTCCAGGATTACTGTACTATTTTTCTCAGTGTAGGATAAATATTATTATAATGTACCTGAAAATGTGCACAAATGACATCTTTTTGTCATATTTAAAGTACACTTTAAAAGAAGTTATAATATAAACAATTTTCACTAGTAAAAACGGAATATATATGGTCCTTATATGGTTCATATATGTTTTAACAATTTCATATAAGAAATAAAAAATTCATGTATGGACATATATGTTTTTTCTTCATCCATGTGTCACTATACATGAATATACATGGTCGATATATGGCAATAATAATATTCTAGCCATATATGGTCATAGTAATTTCCTTATATGAAAATCAATTGTTGATATATATGACCATATATGAATTAAGAAAAAAACATATATAACCATTTTTTTCATTTTCTTTTATAAAATTGTTAATGCACACGAGAACCACATATGATTAATTTTTGAGTAATCGTACTAACAATTTAATATGTTTAAATTATTGAAACTCTTGTAATTAAATTTACTTTATGAATGTGTCATCTCAAGATTGTATACAACAAGTTTATTTATAATAATAATTTAAAATCATTTTAAAATAATTTAAAAGGTGCTTAAAACTAACAAATGCATTCCGACTAAATTAAAAAAACACCTGAAATAAATAAACTACATCGTATGCTTGAGACGGTCGTACATTTGTTTTCCGCTAAGTCAAATATATGCGGGTGCGATTACAGCGTAACCCAGGACTCCTCGTAATGCTTCCACATATTCTGAATCGTTGTGCACACAAATAAAATTACACTCAGTGAAATGCTTTAAAAATTATAAATAAATATCCATTCTACCAAAATGAAACTTGTTACAAGAACAGCGAAAACAAATTATTTATGTCACTTTATTCTTACTTTTCTTAAAAAAAAAAAATTGTTTAATGCAAGACATGTGTTGGATAATTACTGGGAGTGTATGGGTATACAATTGGTATGATTAGTTATACGGTACTGGCCCAGTATCGTTCCATTACTAGCACGATTCTGTCACTGTACTGGCAAACAAAATTACCAATACTAGTAAGTCTGACAACTTTTTATTATATTGTATCATAGCAGCTTGTACAATACTGATAGCTTCTTATAAAATGAATTTTAAATATGACAAGAATTGTAATTTGTCCCCATTTTTACATTTAGTATAATAATTTTTATCCCAATTTTTTTCTCAGTGTGCCTTATTCAAATTTTTAACTAGTCATTTTTAAGTTAATTATACGTTTTCTAAAAAAACTTAAATTAAGTTAAATTCATTTTCATAATTTATTTAATATATTGAAACAAATGCCATTAATTTCTATGTACAGTACATCATCGTATCTGTATGCGAATTATTTTTATACTTATGACTTGCATAACGTTCACCTCATAAGGTTGTTAATACAAATTTATAGCGGAGTGTCAATTTGTTGTAATTATGGCTGTCCAACCGAGAGCTCAAATTTCACACAAATTTACGCGAATTTCATGGAATCGTGAATTTCATAAAATTACAAATTGCATTAACTTGTAATGAAGATAGTAATAAATTATATTTACTCGTGCGAAATTAATGCAAATATATAATTAATATTAATTTCAAGTTTCAGCGCAAAATATTACGCCTAAGATATGAAATTGAATTCGCATTAAAAGTCCAACTCGTAATGCCATGTTGTGCTTTAATTTAATAAAAATGCGATAACTATAATTGAAATCATCGCAAGCGATTTAATAAATTTGGTATTGAATTTAATCAATATTATTTGAAGTTTAATATATACAGATTTTAATATAATTAATAATATTTTATGCTTCCATTTGTACAGTTATACCAATAAACATATTTAAATGGATAAAAATTGTACAGTTCAACTAAACGGCATTATTTTAATTAATGAAAATTATACTTCATTATCCTGACTCGAATATCAAATAATTATATTATCGAGTTCGTTAAGTATTTCATTCATATTCCATTTATAATATCTATGGCAAGCTATCAAACATAAGCAATAAAGCTTAATGACGATTCATTACTGTAGTTTATGCTCAAGTTGAAACTGCTATTGGGAATAGCCATAAAAATTTATCAATTTAACATTTACAATGTTATTGCTAATTACAAACATTTCCATATTCTTTATATAATATTTTTATATAATATATTAAGTGCACTGTTCATATGTTTGTATCAATTGCCCGATTTTCAATTGTTTGTTCATTTCTGATAAATTGTAACAACTTTTAAATCTTTTAAATTTACGTAAAATAATATATAAAACGTGTTTAAACGTTATCTCATACAAATATAACATAACAAGTTATAAATTATATATTACACACATGAAAATGTTGAAGTAAAAACTATTAACATTTCTGACAAATTCGAAAAATTATATAAATATTAAAATCTTTTTTTTGTCAACAATTTCATGTAAAGAAATAAAAAAAATCATACATGGACGTATTTCTTTTTCCTTAATACATACCGATATATGGCAATAATTGATTTCCATATAAACAGATTTCATGATGAGATTTTGGACGATTCAATGTTTTTGTACACGTCATTTTTACCATGTTAAATATAATGCTTCATTTCTTATTTTATGCATGTTATATATAACTTCTATTACATTCTTAATCCGTAAGGTAATAGAAGGGTAATATATAGTCTAATACAGAGTCAGTACACAATCTAATAAAACTGATACTATATATGCTTTGTATTATCAACAAAAGCGTAATCCCGATTATGCAGGCTTATCATTGTCAACTTTAGTTTTGCAATATAATTTGAATTCTTTGTTCAACTTCTAATCCTAATTTTACTATGTATATTATTTTTATAAATGTTGTCATATTATTTATAAAATATACTTTCGATGTATGTATCAAACGCTCAGTAAATAGTTTATACTAATGTGGTATTTTTCTTAACAAATTTTGCCAATACTATAAAATAATGTTAAAGTCAAAATTTAAGTTATAATTTGTATAATAATTCGAGAATATATTAACAAAGTGTATATATTTGTCATATATAATAGTAATATTTCTGAATATTGTAATAGTTTCTAGTTGAGAAATATTACTTGTAGAATTATTATATTCAGTATCTTTTATTAAAGACTTCCAAATTTCGTTGGTATACTTAAATTTAAAAAATAAAAAAATATTATCAGAAAAGAAAGGAACAAAATATTATGAAATTTACCACACGCCGTTAAAATGAGACATTCAAATATGATATTTTATACCTTACAGTGTACACAATGCAAATTGAAATTTACATAGTATCGCATTGCCTGCATAATTAATTTTAAGTGTAAATTTTTATTCTATAACGCGAGGTATTTCAATAATACACTTTTGAAATTTTTTTCTTGCACTCGAAGAGATTTTCTTTAAAAAAGAAAATACTATTTTATTCTAAAAAGTTTTCTTTTATACCCAAAGGATTTCTCATTACTTGAAAAAGAAAATCGCTTCTGTACTTCCTTTCAGGAAAATTATTTCTAAGCCAAAAAGATGTTGTTAAAAGTTATCAATGTGAAAATATATAGATATTAATATAATTAAATTTTAATAATTTATAATTTCACAAATTAGCAAAGATATAATTGGCGATTTTTATGGTATTTAATAAATTTTAGCGTAAAAAAGTACTATTATAAAAATAAAAGCAGTCCAATATTGAAGAAAAGCGTTTTTTATTCAATATGTGCAAATTAAAACTAATATTTTTCTTACTTTTCTTTGTTTTATATGAACATCAAGTATATCAACGCCAAAGATAAAGTACTGGAAAATACATTAGCATTTGGCATGAGAAAAAATCTAATCTATGTTTTTTAAACCCAATTTTACTATCAAGTAAAAATGTTTTTTCAAAAAAGTACCGTACATGATTTGCAATGTGATTTTTCGAAAAAAGCAAAAAATGATGGTTAATTTTTGTGATTACTAGAATTCTGGTTGAAAAAACCATATTATGGTTATTTTAACTAAAAATTAGGTAACTGAAACTAAAATTTTATAGTATTCACGAAAATTAACTATGCATATACTGAGAAAAATTATATAATAAAGCTTACTATATTATTAATAACCGACGGATGGGTATGTATACTTATGATAGGATTTATCACACTGAAAAAAAAGGTGGGTTGAATCAACCGAATTTCACTTGAATCAACTCTAGTATTACGTTGTATATAACCAAGTGCGTTCTTCAGTAGATCTAAATGGCATAATTTCTTTATTGAAAAAAGTCGTTGGGTAGAATCTACTCCGCGAGTGTTGATTTCAAATGAAGCATTAA
>JABFPN010003012.1:0-19625 GCA_022817305.1 Leptoteleia sp. ZL-2020
ACCCGGGCAACGACATTAAACATCGGAGCATCCCCTTCTATCGCGCGCGTACGAGGTACGGGCGAGGAGCCGTTTGAATGAAAGCGCACGATACATCGCGGCAAACACGAGCGCGCTCGTGGTATCTTGATGACGGACTTGAAACGGACCCTGATTTATATTCCATTCATTCCTCCACTTTCTTCCACTTTTTCTCATATACGACCAACCCATTCCCCCCTTCAATCCCCCTACGTGTATTTATTATCAGCGGACAGTTGGACAATAGTTTTGCAGGTAACCAACTGCGAATCGCATATCGTACGACTCGGCTTACTACTGATACAAGGTATTGCATCTAGTACCAGCAGTCTGATAGAAGTCTTTTCCCATCAGTTCGATTAACACGTCAACCAAGCGTTTGTTGGTCGGTTACAATTTTTTGACTTTTCACTCCAGCCCAATCAACTGCGAGACATCTCTCTCTAGCCTGAAAACAGCTCAAAATAGTCGACGCGCGAAATAAAGGAACGAAAGGAAAAAAAAAGGAAGACGTAATTGCGTATAAACAAGGCACGTGATGAAAAATCAATGCACTAAACCGCGCGGCAAGCGAATATAATGGAATTGATCGCAGTGCCTAGATTAAAGTGAGAAATTAGCGATTTTGTATGTCGAACATTCGCATTACATTCGACTAATTTATTAGAATTGCCCGCGGAATAAATTTTGTTGCGCATTCCGCGATCATTGGTAACGCGCAATTTCACACGCTGAATATACGCCGCGCGCTAATTTATTATCACTATTTTGACAATTAATCAGGCGATAAAACGAATCGATGATTCCATTTGAAAGATGAAAAATTGACGTCGATATTAGAGAGCAGATGGTGGGAGGAGTGGGGGGTCTGAATGGTTGTTGAGGTGAAAAATATGAAATCAAACGCCCCCTGTTGACTTTGTTGCAATCTCTCGATAATTTTATGCAAGATTCACGCTCACGCGTTGGAAATAAAATCCAGTTTTCAAATGAATATTAATATAATAGACTTCCCGGGGGGGATACCGGAGTTAAAGCTATTTAAATACGTTTGAAGGGGCCATTATAGTGGTTGCAAGTAACTCCGAATAGTAGTAGCAATTTGATTTTCCCCCGATTTTGAGATTGCGCGGCCTCAAAGGAGAACGATTTTGACGGCATATTAGTTTCATCATCAAAGGTTACAAGCCAGTCAGACTCTGGACCAAGATTAAATGCTTCTTTCATAGTTTATAAAGCGGCAAAAAGTGATGAACGTTTCGCGAAAACCCGTCGGGATTCGCCTCGCTTTATCCTCAAATCACTTTTAGCATTTGTAAACACAAACATTTTACAAATGATGTTTCGGTTAAAGCAAACAAGCCCGCCAAATGTTCGGCCAAGTCTCGTAACAAGCGTCGCCGCGGCGCGGGCGAAATTTCGACGCATGGCAACGGCCTGGCAATGGCCTGGCAACGACCGTGGCGCAACCAAGAGCACAAATACTTGATCAATTTTCAATAAGCCGCTAAATTATATTTGTTCATCGATCCGTTTTAAAGGTAAAAGGATCCAAAGTCAAACAAAACTGTTTTCTATTACCAATAAAGGGGCGGGAACGGGCGAGGAAATATTCCGTTATTTTCCGTTTTAGAATTAACTCGCGAGCAAATTTAAAAGAAGAAGAAAAAAAAGAAAGGCTGCTGCAGAATTAGCGCTATCAAGGAATTTAATACCTAGAATAGCTTAATCCTTCTTAATTAAACGCTTTTTCCCTGTAATTGATACTCCCGTTCAATACAAAATTTACGCCTGAAAAGTATTTTTTCATCATTTTGTCCGTCTTTGAAATGTTCAATTTCGGGAGCTAAAATTAAATACCTCCTTTATCTATTATGCGAGGGGATAAGTATCAAACATCCGACGAACTTAACAACAAATTAATAACACGGAAATACTGGTCTAGCCTACGTTTTTAATATTACTTCGTTCGGTTAATTTTATTATCCATCAGTTGCAGCGAGTACAGGGAGACGTGAAAAAAAAACCTCCCTCAATTTAATTCGACATATATTGTAATCACATTCATAAGGCACTTTATTTAATTAATTAAACGATGCAATCAATAACGGTTTGTTTTAGCAATTAAAAGACAAGAGTTTGAAGCGTTGTAAATTCAATAGTACAGAATTGGCTAGATGTGACAAAAAATGAAAAATAAGCTCCCGGATATAAATCACCCAACTACCATTGCACATTTGGCACAATCTTTCACCGCCAATCGCACGATTGTTTAGCGAATTCTACTAGTTTCGCGGCAAATATTATATCCCAACTCGGCTAAATAATTTAGTGATTAATATCACTGTACTTTTCTCCGCGTTGATATTCGATATTTGAAACTTGAACGAGGAATAGCTGAATACAAATGATACGGTATCACACCATCCACTGACTGATTCCGAATGAAAATGATACTGATCATTAACGTTGAAACGTATCGTGTCATATTTTGCAGGGATATTTCAGTTATTTCTTTTTTTTTTCCAGCAGTTTACCATTTATTAATGGGAAAAAGACGTAATGGCTGGCCAAAGCCCGAGACGGCAACTAACCACTTATGGCCCATTTATGGCCCACTGTGTGCCGAGAGCATTTGGAAGCAAAAATAATAACAATAATAAAGTCTTGAGAGGGCACTCACCGAATCCAGTGTCGCTTGGTAATGGGCGTGTAGCAGCAAACAGCGTCGTACTGATCGGCAAACCAAACGATTAAAATGATGTAGAAAGCGGTGGTGGTGTCGTTGAAAAATTCCGACATTATAGCCTCCATGCCTGAAACAAATTGGATGGCAAATTATACATTGAAAACGGACAACTGAAAGCATCGACCTAACCATACGTGGCGCCTTCAATTTATCAATATTTATGGGATAATGCCTGGGATAAATGTCGGACGCTTGACGAGCAACTACTTAGTTAATAAGGTGAAATAAAATTAGCATTCGCGTAGAGCTGGGAAGCGAGTTCCACATTCCACTATTTGCCTATATTCTTTTTTTTTCGCTTTTCCTCCATAATAATGTAACGCGGAGCAATAAAAGCAAGCCAGTCTGAAATTGGTTAAACTAACGGGGAGCTACCAACAAATTGGCTGGATGGGATTTAATATGGAACTAAAGGCTGGAGCGATTGGAAGGGAGAGGGGGGCAGAAATTGTCTATGGAAAGGGCCAGTAAAGGTGGCATGAATCAATGTTGTCAAGTTCGGGGTAAATGGTTTTGAATCGGATAATGCAACCGTTTAAATGCATACAAGTGGCGGAATATTGGCGCGCTGGCGCGGTGGCGCTTGCGCGGCCCGTTAAGCCGCAAGCCCTTTGGAAAGAGTCTGGTCCGCCGGAAGACCAGCTTCATAAAGAGACCCGGCTTCAAATTCGCTCCTCAAACGACTAAGCCTAATAAACTTGTCGGCGCTGAAATTGAGCGAGAGAACGCGTCTCATCTGTCGTAAATTCGTCGCACAATTTCCCGTTACGTTTATATGATTAGCTGCGGCAGTCACTTATTGATTGGAGGAACGCTGCAAAAGTCCTGCAAACGTTGCTTACCACCCGTCGACGTTCCTTTTTCCTCCCCCCCCCTTGCCCCTCCTCCTCCTCCTCTTCTTTTTGCTTTCCCTTTTTTCTTTTCCTCTCTTCTTCCAAATTCACATCCGTTTGACTCGCAAAGCGGCTCGACCGTGCTCGCGCGCGCGCGCTGCCAGCTATTATGTATAATAACGCCATCACTCATATGTCAACAGCATCGAGTACTGCGGGTCAAACCAATTTTCTGCCGACCGCGAAACCAATGCAAACTGATGGACGTAATATTTCCTCTAGACTCAACATATTGGGGATACGTTTGGATTTGATCGCGCGCATCACTGAACTATTTAATTTTCCCAATTATAACGATCGCATTATTACAATTATAATTAACAACTTATTCGTGCCTCGGCCTGTCCATTTAACGTCACGGCGCGTGTGCGCGTTGCGATGGCGATTGCGATGGCGATGGCGATGTTGGTCCAACGTTCTTCCTCTTTTCGCGAAACAATTGTACCCTCGGCGCCGTCGCCGACCTTCGTTTTCTCACACGCATTTGCTATTACATTTATTCCAGCCTCACTCCCTCGTTCGCCTTCTTGGTCACTTAATGGTGTCCAGTTGTTGCTCGTCTCAAGTCCTTACCTTCCGTCGACTCTCTCGCTTCAACATTTTTTTAGCCCCAATCGTCATTTTCCTATTTAATTAATCTTCCCCCCTGAAAAGTGCTCTGCATTTGTTAAACAAATGTGATATAGGGCCGCAATGAGAGTGGAAACGTGGAACACCTTAACAATGGTTTCATGATTTGAGCTCTATAACCCTCGACATTGGTCAGGCACCCGTCAGGTTTCCATTTTTGATTAGTACAAGAATTGGTTACTGATCAGGGTCTTATTAGATATTCCAAATTTAGCCATAATGAAATAAAGATGGAAACCATTTCAGGACCAAATCGTGATAACAGAGTTAAAGCCATTTATGATTGAAATGAGCTCTGATTAGTTGAATCTCACAGGCGTCGTGGTAGCCTAATGGTCAAGGTGTTAGGACACTTCAATAGGTACGGTGTTCGATTCTCAAAGACGGCCAATTTTTCTAAGCGAAACTTGTTAGGAGAATAAAAATAGACACGTTCTGTAAATGCCAATTATTGAAACATAAAAAGAATTCTCAGTTTACTAACAATATCAGTAATTTTTATTAATCTTTCCTCTCCGTATGGATAACAAATAAGGTCCCTCTTAGGCCCCGATTTGGTTCCAATTTGACTCCTAATTTGGAAACATGGAAAACGAATCAGGGCCAAATCTAGTTCCACGCTAGATCTCCACTTGGGGACTTGTTGAAACGTAAAAAGAAATCGCTTTTCCGTCAATGATGTAAGATTAACCGTGATAGTAGAAATAATTATATGTCAGGGGCATTTTTCTCGCCGCTTTACTAACAAGCGGCAGCGCGAGCAGCAACGACCGAGGCGACGGATGTTTTTGTCAAGTAACAGAAAACGTGAAAGTAAATTGGAGATTGGAGATTCGAGCTTACGAGATTTAGTCTTTGAAGCGTCAATATCTCAAAGGATATAAGTCTAATTAGGAAGCAGGATATATTTCAAGTGACTCGAATCAATGTTCCGAGAGAAAAGCGTTGAAGCATGTTCGTCGCTTCCAGCCTACTGAGTTTCCGTTTCCGGTGATATTGCGACAGAATTTCGATTTTCTTGCCAGTAATCGGAACGCTGGAAACCGTGTAAATGTGCACCGAACGCGCTGAAATATCAACAACAAATATTGCTAAACTTGAAAGCTGTGGGTCACGTCGAGTGCTATTTTATCGCCGTGACGTAGATGCAAAAGCATCTACTCCTCTCCGAACGGGCTCGCTTATTTATTATCATTCCATAATCATATTCCACTTGCTCCCTTCGACAATCGAGCCAACCCTTTTTACTCCATAATTATACATCCGATGCATCCTTCTACTAACGTTATACTAACCAATCAAATCACTTCTTCAATTACTCGTATCTCGCCATTAAATGTTCAACTTATTAAACGTCCAATGATTTTTTTTTCCTTTTTCTCTGCTCCTCGTTATACGCCTGTTACCTCTTCGCGTTCCTTTATTTTTTTTTAACAATATACTTTGTCAAACACTTCCACCGACAAACAACATTTTATCCCATCCAAGATCCGTACGTAATTCTAGTTTTCAATATTAACAATTAAAATTTCAACTTTGCAATATGTTTTTAATTTGAAAAAAAAGGGTAGAATAGGCGTGGCGAAGGCGCGAGTGCAAATGAATAATAAATATAAAGAAGAATTTGGTTGTTTAATGCGACAAGTCCACCGAGGAGAGGGAATTAAACTGCGTAGAAAAAGTAGCATAAATTAACTAACAACGCGTCGTAATGTTGTCGTGCTTAGTTGGTGGAGCAGAAAATTAAATTGTCACACCACGGCACGAAGCCGCACGCGACTCCCTCTTAGTATGAAAATAAACGTTCGACGACTCTTATTCATCTACTTCCCACTTATTCTCTTATTGCTTTTGGCATGCATAACGTCAACCAAAAATCATTCGCTCATAAAATAGATTCGACGCGTACATTAACGGGAATAATTAATATTATAATTTGGAGTAATTGCTTGCTTCACAAAAATTCCTGAAAAATAATAATGGATTTTCTTAATGGTTAAGTGTGTGGAAAAAAGAACTTACCAACGAGAGCTAGAATCACAGTTAGAAGAGATGCAATGGGAAATGATACAGTCATGTTAAATTCCAACATCTGCAACAGGTCCACTGGAAAAGAATAAAACAAACCGTTAAAAAAGAATAAATTATTACATTTACCCTAATAGTTTTGCATAATAAATAAAAGAATATCATCCGCGCGATAAAAAGGTCTGGCCCGGCTCATTAAAGAAGAATTGTATACTGCTCGAGGAGGAGATAAATGGCTTTAAGTGAAGTAAGATGTTTTATTTACCGTAAAAGAGAAAAATAAATAATACGTCAGGAATTCAAAAGGGCTAGGTTAGTGCCAAAGTCTTAGCTTCCTAAAAAGAACAATACCGGATTTGATTCTTACGTAGACAATGTTCTACTCTGTGCAAAGAATTTTACAACTCGAACAGAAATTCAATCCTAACTAATGTTCCATATATTATTTCTTTTAAAGCATAGTTTCCACAATTGCATCGCAATGATATTCTTATCATATCGGTAAAATCATGAAATGAAGCTGGCCTATTCTAGTGATGTTCGTGAGCGGAAAATCAAGGTACAGAATTTGCAGCATGTACTATTTGAAATATAAAAAAAATCTTCAAATTGCCTATGTACTTTAACTCACCTATTCATAAAATAAACTCTTTGTCTTTTCTTCGCGCGCGCACATACACATGCACGCATTATATGTACATTAAAATAAGTTTGATCCGAAAACACATTCACGCGTTTGTCTGCGAAGCGTGAAAAAGAATTGAAAGTTAATAGGATAAGGTCCGCAATGAGACGTAAAAAAAAATAGGGACACTATCTGCAGTCGTTTAAATAGTTTTAGCCAGTGCTTTATGACTGCTTCTTTTTTTTTGTCCACTTTTTGCTGCAAAAAATGAGCACGTCGTTTAAAATTTAAAGTCATTTTTGTCATCGCCAAGTTAATATTGAACTTCGAAGTAGCTTATTCCTTTGAAGATTCACCTCCAGCGTGTACACTTACTTACCATAATACGTGTCTTATTAAACTCATGGATGCGTAAAGTACATCTCAAGAATTTTGATCGTAAGGAAAACAGAAAGATGTAAGCAACAGCTATAGAAGTTGGAACTTGCTCGTAGCCTAGGTAACCGTTGGCACGTTCACAACCTGACATAGGGGAAAGACAAGATAGCTGTTTTTCTATGCAAATTCAGATATCGGATGATTAAGCTGCAAAAACAGCTTTTGGATTTAGATTTTATTCGGCTTTAATTTCAATATCTTATAAGGCACTCCCCCTTCAAAAACAGACGGGTCTACAATTTTTTAATTATAAAATCCCTTTAAGAAATTTCAATTATATCAGGCCTCGAGTTGTAGGCTTTAGATTCTGAAATTCGCAAACTTATTATTTTTCTTAAACATTGAGAACGTACTTAATTTAATTAGCTACGTTTTGGAAAACAATGCAAATGTCCAGTTTATTGTCTTCTTGGACAAATGAAGTAAAATTTAACAAATTATTTATGCACGTAAAGTGATTTCCATCCTGCCAGCTGTAGCCTTCTTTGGCAGATATTTAAAACTATCATTGCACATTAGCATTAAGGCGAAAAGGTCCCAACACTGGCCGTAAAATGTATTATAATATTAAGGGTCAAAATACCAGCCCCAGGCATTGCTTCAATACATTTTTCTCCAGTACATGCCACAACCCAAGCAGTTATTAATTTGCGTTTACATGGTAATTGTTCGCAAACATGTGCCCCGGATTGAATTATATATATTATATAGTGATATAAAATTAATACACGCATTTCCTCTCGCAGAGATTTGCCATATCTTAATAAAAGCCTGCCATGCTAATTAAATGGAATGATGATGTGAAACGTGGTGGATGTCGAGGCACTGCTTAGCGTGGTTGCTCAATGCCCGCCACCACTTTGCATTAAAAATATTAAAATGAAAACGACGAATAACGTCTTTTGAAATTCGATTATATTTTCAGTAATTAATTTGATCCTTTCCACGGTTCGATATCACCATCAAATCACAGTTATCCTCATTGTGTATTGGCTCATTAGTCGAGATTACTCTCGTTATGGAGATATTTGCGAATACGCAGTAGCGGATGGAATTATGTTATTGTATCTTTAATCTTATGATTTAACCTACGCTTCTAATGGATGATGCACGATAATAATTCATCAAAAGAAGATGAACTAATACATAAATAAACAAATAAATAAAAAAAAAAGAAGGGAATGAATGTAGGAGGGAAGATGAAAAAGGACCAGGTAACAAAGAAGGTCGAAGGTGGGAGCACTCGCTCCTACCTTGTTTTACATTTTAAAACGCGCTAATTGTGCGCCAGATTTGGCATAGCTTACATTGAAGCGAAAAAGAAGAAGGCAGGATGGTGCACATTAACGCAACGCAATGCCTCTGGCGCGCCTTTCGCATTATCAACGTTACACTCCCCCGCTAAATAAAATCTTCCTTTAAAGGGTACCCTTTGTTTCTCCTTCATTTTAATGAACTAATATTTTACAATTGGGAGGTAGTATCAAACACACGGACAACATTTATTTGCATTAAATTCGTATTGCACATCCTTTATTTGCCTTACTTGGTCGATGTTAATAAACGAAAAATGTTCGCGAGCAAAAAATGGCGATGAAAGGGACGTAGAGGGGGTCAGGGGAAAAACGGGGGTTAGGGGGTAGGGGTTGAGGGTGGGGTTGGGGGCAAAAGGGGGAGATGATGAATCGAGTTCGATGCGAAAAAGAGAGAAGAAAAATAAGTCAATTTGTTAGATTGTAAACAGCGGAGAAATTTATCAGAAATTTTATAACACGGCATTCTGAGTATATGTGGCAGAAACAATCTGCTGATTTGATGAAATGGACAGTCAAGCGTGCAAAATGAGACCGTGAAATGTTTCTCGAGAGATATCTCGAATTTACAGGAGGGTAAAGAGAACGACCTCGTGACACTTTAGGATGTTCACTGACACGCTACAAAGTTACACCGGAGAATAAATTTCACAAGATAGCGCGATA
Organism: Leptoteleia sp. ZL-2020; assembly: GCA_022817305.1. Taxonomy (NCBI): domain Eukaryota; kingdom Metazoa; phylum Arthropoda; class Insecta; order Hymenoptera; family Scelionidae; genus Leptoteleia; species Leptoteleia sp. ZL-2020. The sequence goes on from JABFPN010003012.1 coordinate 9,364, forward strand.
TGTACAGATAAATTACCCCATTAATGTGAATCGGCCGACGGTAATGCAGTTTAGTAGTTAACCATAACCCCAAAAAACAATTACGTTGTATTGCAAGGGTTACTGCCCCGAGATTACGCAGAATCAACCCCCCTCCCCCCCACCCCACTTCCTATCTCTCCTCACGAAAGAAAAAATAAATATTCAACTCTGTGTAATCTCAATATTTATCTCGTTAATAGCAGTAAATTAATGTTCCCTGGTATTTACTACTGCATAAAAACCTAATAACATATCTACTTTACAAAAACTATTATCAAATTTTAACCAGGAAACTAAAAAAAACCCGTTCTACTAACATTATTACACGATGTTGAAATGTAAAGTTTCACATTGTAAATATAATGGTTTTCAAAAGCATTTGAGTTTACCATGAAAAAAAAGGAATACAATATAAATTTTTGGGATAATGAGTACTTACCAATGAAAATAAAAATCTGATGATGCGAGTATCTCAGCAGCATTGAGATTGTAACAGTCTGGAAAAAAAAAACGATTTAAATTAACTCAATTGTTTTCATGTAAACGTCAATTATATAAACATTTTTATACTTTAATGATATGAAATTTGAGCAAAAAAGGTAATAATAACAAAAAGGAATTAGTTTAAAGTACGATGTGAACTAATTTGGAGCAAAACTCGAGTATAATAATATAGGTTCGTTCGGTCGTCGTCATTTCATCATCAAAATTTATCGTCAATATAATTTGAAACCTCGCCTCATTAGTTCGCTATCGAATCTTGATTTTTTTTTATACTTTGCAATCAAATTTTCAGCTTGATCCAATCCATTTTCAGTACAATTGTTTGAATAAAAAAAAGGACTTTATACTTGAGCTTATTTCGTTAGAAATAAAGTAGCTATTTAGTTTCGTTTATATGAAATTTCCGATAGAGATATTTCTAAAAAGCAAGGTATAAATATAACTTCACTTTTCTAATCTAAAGAGTTGCAAACATATTAAATTGCAAACTACTCACTCCCTATCGATTAACGGGTTGAATGAATAATACGATTGAATGCTAAACGAGTAATATGGGTCGAACTGCCACCTGATTCCCTTTGAAAATTGAATGTGACAAACAATTTAATTATTGCTGCACTGAGAAAAAAGTTGCGTTAAAAATTATTATACCGCGTGGAAAAGTGGGGACAAAGTGCATCTTCTTATTTTTGTTTAAAGTCAAACCAAACAAAATGTAAGCATTCCATAATAATTATAGAATGCGATGAAGAGGAATAAATTCTGATCGTTAGACTAGGTCTTTGTTAATAGTACGATAATTAGAGAAATTCGGGAAAAATGTTGTGCGCCTTGTGTATGCCACTTTTTTTTTGATGCTCAATTGTTATCCGTCGCGTATCTTCAATGAAAGGTACCGGTTAAGTTGATTGCATCTAACCAATTGCTTAAAATACCGACAAGTTACTGAACTTTATTCAAATCGATAGCATCCGATTAGCTACGTATCGCAATTTTAATCATCTTTTGATTGTCCATTGCTTTTTATTCGATTTTCAGATACATTCGCTAAATTGTCACTATTCGCAGGAAATAATTTGCCTGTCTACGAACAAAATAGTATGGTAATCCTGGACTCTATGTGTTCCTTTATAAAACAATGCTCAGCAATGTGAGAAGTGGTACTACAGTTCTGATAATGAGTACTTAAAAAACTGACACCATTAACCATATTCTTAACACTGGAGCATAGAGTTTCACAATCCTAGAAAATATAATATCTTTTATTATTTCATTTTTCTCAGTGTAGAACGATACATTACTTTTCACCCAGCAATCCTTTCTTCTGAGATTTATCATTGCATGTAATATGCGTGTCGATGGAAGGCTGCTTTTATTTCTTCCAATTTGTTTATACGCATTTATTTGACAACGAAGGAAAGGTATTAAAAGTGGATTTTTCATTTGGTAATTCGAGCCAGCTGGTTGGCTCGGATTACGTCGCGTAGAGGCCCAAGCGACACTGCGACAGCGTGTGCCAGTCGAGGGTGTGAACAAGCGCCAGGCGGGCAGGCAGGTAGTATCGCCGACTATACTACTACTACGCTAGAAGAAGAGGAGTGGTGGTGGTGATGGTGGTGGTGGTGGTAGGGGTGGAGGCGGGGACGAGGGGGTTAACTCTGGCTATAGCGGATTAGAGAGGAGGCTCGGCGTATCCCCGGGGTGTTTGCTACACTTGACGCATCGTGCCACAGTCAAATGAATGATTTCTAATCACTTCTTTTAATCGTACGAAATGACGTAGAATTTAGTAGGAAACGAAAGGATATTTCTTGTTATTCTCCAACGTTTCGCATTAATTTAATTGCGAGCGCTCGTCTTGGAATTATGCCAACAGTAATACGCGAAACGGCAACGCGCAAACAATCATTCGGAGCAATTTTAAATACAGAATTATTGTTCGATCGATATTATCGAAACATACAATAGCAGGTATAACGAAACACGTGACCGTACTGAAACTGTATTGATAACAGACTAACATTTCAGATTCACGTGTTTGGCTACGTGAGCTTTCAATCTCTTGCGCAGAATGAATATTGTACACTCGCTTATAGAATAAATCAAACTAATTTTCAAATACTTCCCTGCCCCTCCTCTTACCCTTAAAACATATTTCTCATTCATCCGCATTTATCCACCACTACTACTATTACTACCACTACTATTACCACTACAATTGTTGTTATTATTATTCTTATTACTCGTATTGTGGGAGTAAACTTTTTTGGAAATCGCACACGACATTATCATTGGAATAAAGTTGATGGAAAAAGTTAATTATTCCAGCGGTTAGATTACGTGGGATATTTAATTATTATTGTACGCGTATCATATTTCTCGATATCGTGTAAAGTTATGATTTCAAGATTGTATTCATATAGTTAGCTTGGAATAAGGGGCAGAGTATATTTGTATTTCACTATAATTTGCTATAAAATGACTGGCCAAAGGACGCCACAACGAACATGATGCTCCTAATAACGTTGATTTATACCGACGGTTCAACTCTAGAGGGGTCAGCGACGTCGGTGAAAGGAGTTAAAAAGAGACATGTATGCTACCCCAACGGATAGTTAGTTAGAATAGATTGCTATATCAGCTTACACGTGTTAAGCTATCGTGTATATATGAGTACAAATTCATTATTAAAAAAAGCTTATACCATGGACGAAAGTAGAAAATTAAATAATCATTTAATACGTTTAATTAACCCCTGTTATTTGAAATTATTACTTTCATTTCGCCAAATTTTCAACAAACTAACAATAACTTTTTGTTATATCCCGTAGCTTTTCGACTTTGTTGCTTTCTTTTCCTCCTTCAAAACAGACACAAACCCAATATAATCAAACAAACGCACAGAAAAAAAAAGTATACTGGATATATACTCGTGAAAATTGAAAAATTACTATCCCAAGTTAGTAAAAAGTGTCAGCATTTTAACGCATATATTGTCAGCTTTCCAACAGTAATTGTTAACATTTTAGTAAGATATCCAACGGAATTGTTATACGTGGAATTATATGTTTAAAGTTACTTAATATTAATACTACAATCCCATCAAAATGTTCACGCATGTTTAGCAAAGTATTCGTACACTTCTGATGCAAAATTGCAATATCATTAAAGTAATATATATATATATATATATATATATATATATTGTTGATTGTAATTCCTAATAATCATTATTATTATTATTCATTTATAATTAGCTTACTTACACGTGTATACATTTTCTGCTTTATTGGAATAACCATACTGGCATAATTAATAAATCAATTAGGGACTTTTCGGTGCAATATTACACCAAAGAAACAAGTCTATACGCAGACAAAAGTTACCTGATTAAAAACCGACCCGTTTTTGGTTTGACTTGATAACATTATTTAAAATTTACCCTTCATAATATTATATGTTATATAATTTTATACAACAATTTAATTCATCCTAATTTTAATATTATTATATTACATTAAAAATTGTTTAATCTTTAAATACAGTTTTTATTATGCATACTAATAAATTTGTATGCATTTTAAAATATGTTTTACTTTTTCTTACGAGTAATTTTAATTGTTTCAACACTTAATTGTACTATTATCTAGAAGATTATTCATTCGTTTTTCTAATTATGAATTTTATGTGTAAACCAAATTGTCACTCTAGTCCTCCTAGTGTCAACATTATGTAAAATGTCTAAAATATTTCATACTTACAAAAACAAGCATGGTGAAGAAAGCTGCGACATAAGACGTACGCGCCATCCACATGCTCACAAATCGATAATGTTCTCCAGTTACCACGTTCCTGAAAAAAAGAAAATAATAAAAATAAATAAATACCAAATAAAAATTGAACTTCTGTGGTGGTACCCAGCCTTAATAAATAAATAAATCTAAAAAATTCAGCTAGTAATTATAAGTTAATTAAACTATTATATATATACCGTAAAAATCCTTTATTGTCTTCGTGTTCGGCCAAAGTCTTAATACTGGCCATCAATAAATCATCGTATCCTAGAAATTCTTCTAGAATAAGTCGGGAAAAGGAGTCTCCGAAACATTTATCATTTGAAGGATCCAAAGTGACGATTTTTACAGGAATGCTAAGTTTTTGTCGAATTTCTGGTGATAACCGCAAAAAGCCGTACTGTAATGAATACTCCACAATGTACTCATCATCTGAAATTTCACGTTTATAAACTGTAGTTTTTAACTACTGATAATAACACGCGAATGAAAGCTCGACAATTTAAGTTCGAGTCGAAATATTCGAAATATAAGAATATTATTAGGATTTATCGTACTTCTCTCATATTCTGTAGTATGATCTTTTGAAGACTGACGATTATCATCAGAAGCTGCATGAGCTTCATCATTTTCAACAGCATTACTCTGAGAATCTGATGATGAATCAGGTTGCTTGGCTTCCTAAAAAATGTTTAAATGAACATCTTTAATATTATAATATGCGCACGAACAAAAATAATACAGCAAAACACTAAAATATAATAACTTTTACTACGCTACTTTAAGTATAATAATGAGAAAAGTAAAAAAGATTGAAGAAAAAGACACAAGATTCTAATTTTATAAACTTACAATCGCGCTATCAGTACTCATTCCATCCCAAATTTTCGTTGGTGTTACTGGGCTCGTTACATTTGTCATACTAAGATTCTGAATGAGAGTCTGACCCACTGTAGCTGTGGTCTTCATTTTTCCATCTTTTTCAATCACTGTATAATTTTCATTTTCCGCTTGTTCTGTTAAAATAGGTTCCCGCTCAACGTCAACTGCCGATGGTTCAATATTAAAGAAGCTGAAATATTTCAATTCTATTAGATTATTTTCTATTAGATTATTGAACAAGATAAATTTATAAAAATTAAATTACCCGTCTCTTGCGAGTAGTCCTAGAACATTGCTTATATCTTCGGCTTTACTCTGCCTCAATTTTTCTTCCTTTGCATAACTCTTTTCTATGTTATAATCCTCTCCTGCATTCCTTAAAATTTCTACCCTGAGTATACCATCTCTTGGCCATTCATCTCGAACATGTTCTAAACAGTTAAGTGGAGCACGCGAGAATACTATGTGTATATATACTAGCACAAAAAATGCGACAATCGCCTAAAATCAAATCAATACATTACTATTAAAACTAATTCCTCATATAAATCATTAAATAAATATCATTTATAGTAATTTCCCTGTTAAAAAAAGTTTCATTTTACTTTTATAATACTTACTTTAAGTAAAACTAGAAATTCTAAAAATCGTCTCAAGGGTTTTGGAACAGACCTCGCATAAAGTAAAGCTATTTTTACAAACATTGCATAGAATAATCGATCTCGCACATTGAATAGAGAGTTTTGATTGTTGTTATTATTGTTGTTCCTAGATCTATTGCCATTATTGTTATTTAAAACAGGCCCAATAGCAGGTGTCAGATTATGGTTGTCGTCAGCCATGGCACCATTTCGGTTATTGAGCAACGGCGATAAGAGAGAATCCGCTTGTGACATTTTAAAAAATGTTTGTTTGAAGAGCAGAAAGATTTCAGAGGCTTTACTTTAAAGACTAAACAGTTCTTCGTTTCGAAGCAATTTCTATACATATAAATAACTCTTATTGAACTATCATGTCAATGTAAACTCCATTTTGTGTCTGTAAAGCAAAATTTTTATATTTAGTTAGTTTTTCTTGTTAAAATTAAATAGAAAACCCTTTAAAAACTTTCAAATTTTTCACTTATTGCACAATATACTATTATTTGCATTTTTATCAAATAATCATTAAAGTAATTTTAATAAATTAAAGAATTTATCATGCTTATTAACAAAAATGTTTTGAAGACAGAATGCCTGTAGGGTAAGCAACATTTATTCTATGATATAAAAAACTACCATTTTCATTTGTGAAAGGGATAGACTTAAAGCTACTAATTTCCTTATCAATTAGTATACTAATATTTTAAAAGTTATTTACTCGTGATGCACAGAAAAATAATTTAAGTCAATGATATTGTAAAATGTATATATATATATATATATATATATATATATAATAACAGTTTTTCTTCATTTGAAAATATGCCTTCCTGTATACATTAATACTTACTAGGAAGATGTCCAAAATGAAGTTGAATGTATTGAGAACTTTATACTCATGAGAATGTATAAATGAGTTGATGCTAATGCAATTATGATTCCTTGAAACATCCCTGGACTTTTGCCGTTATTTTAATAAAATGACTTTTTTTCTGAATGAAATAGTACATCAAATGGCATTTATTCCCCTCTTCTGGATATTAATTGTTGACTTAATAATGCAAGTCAACAAATTAAAAACTTCCCTTCATCTGCTTTTTAAAATTAATAAATTTGACCTATAAAATTGTAGAAAAACATTACGCTCGCTATTACAAATATCTTTAAATCCTATATTTATATTTATTGCACAATTTAAAACCATTAATGTAAAATATCCCTCATGTAAAATATTTTATTAATATGCAAATTCCCACTTACAAAAACTCTTCAAAGATCTAATTTCATATAAAATACTGATTAAGATAAACTCTAACGAAAAAACTTAAGCAGAGTGCAAAAAGGTACTAATCTTTATAATTAGAGAAATTATTATGTCAACGATTAATACTGTCTTGTTATGTAATCAAAAAATATAATTGTTTGTAATCTGTGGGTGTTTATGGCATGTCATTCTGCATGCAGAATGTATTATTAAACACACATTTAATACATTAATTTAATTCATTTTTATTAAATGATTTAACATTAATGAGCCATTTTTTGTCAAGTTTTCATTTGGAAATTACTTTTTCCTTTCATTTTGAAAACGAGTAATTATGTATCATGAGAATGAACAGTTTACACTAAAATCAATGTCTTTCATCATGAATAAATGACTTTTGATGTTTCACCTTAATCTTGAAAACAACAAACAGTTTTACATCTACAATTTATAATAAATAGTATATTGTGCAACCAAGGAAATTGAGAATACATACATTTACTCTCAATTTTAAATTTAAAAATCTATACCATCAGTAACTCGAGCATGCTCTTTAATTAACTGCTAAATTGTTTCATTTGAGTAAACAATTGTTTTTACAGAGCCAAAGAATAAAAAGTTTTCAACAGACAAAACGTAAACAAACCTTGTTTTCATTTTGAAATTATTGTCAAAGTAGAGCCCCTATAATTTCATACAAAACGTTTGCATTTTAAACCTCCTACGTAATTGCAATTATTGTCCCTTTTTACTTAACTTATTCATATTTTATTCTTTAGTTCTATAAAAAATTTACTCGGTTATATATAACATAACCTAAGCTGTCATATAATAAATGTCAAACATAACCTCTAGCCTTAAACATGACTTACAATATTAGGACGAAAATATTAAATTGATTGAAATTGAAGAGAAAAACATTAGTGCAAATAAATGAAGATAATGTGTTCTTTTGATCGTTCACTTTCACATCGTAAGGGTGAATGCAACAAAATATCGTTAAACAGGTGCGCAATAAGCGTATCAAAAAGAAAACAGATGATAAAATGACACAGCGTTCTTACGTGGCCTATTCTATTGCTCTGGTGCAGTCCTCAAATGCAACTCAACGGCAGTGGTACCAACGTAAAATAATTTCTTTTTATTATTTAGGTTATGTTTATTTGTTGATCTTTAAGCGCAGCGTTCTTTTATGCTCTGATAATTTTTATTTGTTCAAAGAAACGTTATAAGATATTGCGGATGAAAAGCGGTTTACTTTTCATTACTATTATAATGATATTAATGTTTAACAACAATTACATATTTAAAAAAAAGTGTGTTACAATTAATTATATTTCAATTCCTACAATTAATTAATTGTCCAATAACTTTAGTAATTCATGTTAATGTACAAAAAAAAACAAAATTTAAAGATTTATTTTTTTTAATGAATCATTTATTATTTTTAATTATTTCTTTAAATATTATCTAATGTCATTAGGAAAAAAAAATTTAAAATATAATATATTGGCGTGATTTTGTTATTTTCAATTACTTTTTCTTTAATTTAAATACAATTAATTGATTTTAAAACATTTATTGTAATTAGTTTGTTTTTAATCCATATCTATTAACTGATGACATACTTGAATATTACCATAACTATATTCAAAAGTGAACCGCCTTTCATGCGCATATCTTAAAATTTTTTTGAATAAACAAAAATTATCAGGACACAAGAGAAACCCGCAATTGAGGGAAATCAACAAATGAACATAACCTAATAGACACGTAGAAAAATATTTCATTTAGCTGTCACTGTCTTCGAGCTACACTGAAAGCAGCACCACACAGCGAAACCTAACAGTAAGATGTAAAAATGTTGACAGTCATTGCACTAAAACAAATGCTGTGATTTTGTTGCAAGATAGGTAATGATTCTCACATTCGCGTAATCATCATATCATACTTAATAACTTTGTGTCCAAGAAAACATTACTTTAATATAAAAAAAAGATATATATATATATATGTGTGTGTGTGTGTGTGTGTACAAAAAACAGCAACTTATAAGGGCAAAAGCAATAACAATATTTTGAAAAAAGTACGCATTACGATGAATTATTACGTAATTAAAATGGAGAAACTGTATGGCATATTATGGTTAATAATGGTCGATTTCAACAATAATCACTCACTTTATAGCGCGGGCATTTTGTTTGCTTTAACGGCACACTCAATATCACAATGCGAGCGAAATATTTTTGTTTGTTGAAACTGCACGAGCACCGTACCGAGATCGGCGTTGCCGATGTTAGTCTTCCGCATCTAGGTTCAATTCGTGTGCGAAACTCGACTCAATTCGGCTTGACATATCATTTTCCCAATGCGGCAAAGCTCACAAATTCCACGATTCGTCCGCTTAGCGCACCTCAACCCACTCTTATATAAATTATAACTATACTTTCTATTTGTCTCATTTGTTTCGTCAGTTGTTGCATCCACAAGCTGTTTTCTTTTTTTTTGTTTTTGTTTCACTCCACCTCTCTTTCTCTCTCTCTCTCTCTCTCTCTCTCTCTCTCTCTCTCACTCAATGTACTTTGGTCTTATTATTATCTACATGGTTTATGGACATTTTAGGTAACTTGTCCTCGCGAAATTAATATCAATTAATACGATACACTGACTATTGATAAGTTGGAATCAGTTAAGTTCACGTTAGAGTTTGGAAGGCGGAGACATCTGGTGGCATGCACAAGTCCCGTTGATTTCAGGATAAAGAATACCTTACAAAAGATGTCGCCGTATGTTTTCATATAAATTCGCGCGCGAATTGTACCTTTAAGAGGAGAACAAAGTGATAGAATCACGGAATTGGGGTTATTGTAAATCTCGTAATATACTGAATATTTCTTTCATATAAAATATCAGACAAACATTCTTTATTGAAGGGAGAACGTGATGGCAAAGTTCTTTTAATTTTATTGTGCATTATATTCGAAAAATCTTGTCTCTACGTTTAAAAGTAATTTTTATCTCTTTTGTATTTAACGCGATGCTGTAAGCGTTAATTACTAGATTAGGGTATTCTGTGCTTTTATTAAAAATATATAAATGTAACCGATGTAATTGCTTCAGACCATTTTTTCAATTTGGAAGATTATTTTACATTAA
>JABFPN010003013.1:0-19617 GCA_022817305.1 Leptoteleia sp. ZL-2020
GATTGGGGGGGGGGGGGGGGGGGGTATTGATGATTGTAAAAATTGTGTTTCTCAATTGTACCCTGGTAAAAGTATGGCCATATATGACCATATATGTATCATTTTTACTAGGATACAATTGAGAAACAAATTTTTACAATTTAATTGTTTTGTAATATTTAATTTAAGGAAGATTACCTTTGTCGATTTTTCGTGGTCAATTATTTCAAGGGAATGAATAATCTTTTTTGCCACGCAATCTTTCCCGGTTAAAATATTTTATTGTTTCAATTAAGTTTTCATTTTAAATGTCCCTTCATGTTTCAATATATATATATACTAGTAGTTAAATGTGTAATTGCAGCAGTTCACTTTTTTCCTCCTCCAAATGCAACTCTGAAACGCTTCAAAGTTTATAACCACCTCGTTTGTTAATAGGAAAAAAAAAACAAAAAAAAAGGAATAAAGTAAAACAGTGGCCCACTCAGCATTTTTAAATATGAAACACGTCTTACCCCCTGGTGTTCTATACATCCGTTTATAAATCCTAATTGTTATTACCATTAATTGGAAGTGACAATAAATCTCCCTACAGTAATATAAAACAATTTCAAACAATCACTTCTAGCTTGCTACTTCCTTCCCCACTTAAAATATCGTTCGCCTAATTTTGACTGATTGCTTATACGGCAATCAATAACCTAATTTTACCCTGTAATTCGTGACGCGAGGTTTTTCTGTGTGGGGTAAAAAAAAAGGAATAAGAATAAGAAGAAGTAGAAGAAGAAGAGGGAGGGGAAAAAAACGAGAATCCTAATCTATCAGAATGACAAGTAGAGCACGCATTAGAGGAGATAAGAAAAACGGATAGGCAGACTGTTAGAAGTGAGAAATCAGCGCAGTCATTACATGGCGATCAGCAGACTATTCATCTTATCGGTGTTCAGTTTGCATCTCCCATTTATTTGACGAAGGGAAGTCGCTGTTTGCAGAATACGCTTGAAACTGGAGATAGCAACAGAGAAATGGAGAATAGCTGCGAGACGGAGGAAAATCAACGAATGCCAGGCCGGGTGGTGGATGCCGAGGGGGGTAGGGGGGGTACCGAGGTAGGAGTTCTCGCAGTCCATTTGTTTTGATCGGATTTTCAATTGTCTCTCGTAATCCCACTTCCCTAAGCCTTCGCAAACGATGTCAGCTTTCATTGAAAAGCCTAACCTTCGTATTACTACCCGCAAACAAACAGTTTCATCCATTTTTGTATCAAGTGGGGCCGACTTTATATCATACGGCTTGGACCATTCCATTGAATCGATATGATTATTTGGATGGTCTTCGAGGTGAGTTTTTTGTACAGGAGGAAGTTGACATTTTCGTTAGGGAAAGCTTTGAAATTGATCAAATTCTTGTGTTCCAATTTTAAGCAGTAAATATTTTGAAATTCTGGTTCATTTTTGGAGCTGGTGGGTCTATTGTATTGGGGTAGCTGTTTGTACTGAGGAAAAATTAGTTTTTTTGATTTATTCCTAATACTTAAATGGTCCAAGGGTAGAAAAAAAGATTATTCGTTTTATATTTAATTTGAAATATGACTTTAGTCCAGTAATTTTTTTGTTTCAGTACATTCAATGGTCAGACATGGATCAATTCCCTTGTTTATTCCAGTCGGTTTATTTGTAATCCAGAACTTCTCGAATATCCAGATCTGATTTAATAAACAAACCGAACTTCTTCAGTTTGTGCAGTGAATCATAGCTGAGCATGTTTCTCTCGCGGATGGGTAACCTTACAATTCAATAATCCCCTCCATTTTGTTTCTTGTCTCATCGTAAATGGAAATTACTCCTCAGTGATTTTTTACCGTGGAAATTCTTCAGTGATAAAATGCTCGCGAGGAACTTTAAAAGATCAGTTGAAGGGAAGTTTTGAGATTTGTGTCCCATTCTTTCTGCACCCTTGCTAAGTTATTTGCAATATTATCATCTTCTTTCCTATACCGCTGGCGATCAATTTCAAATCTGGTTTGCTTTTTTTTTTCTTCTTATTTTGCAACTGTTGTGGGAAATTGGGTGGTACTCCGATTCTCCGCCAACTATGCAAGACGAAATTAATTGCAACTTTGTCAACTATGGTAGACACATATTTCGAAAAATCAGCATCCGAACCGCGTTCAAAATCATCCAACTTTGCGCATAATATTGAATAATATTTTAAAGTAAATAGCAATGTATATATATAAAGAATTAATATGCAAAGTATAAATTCGAAAAGTTATAGTTAACAACAAAAATTCAAGTGCACTACTCCAAAAGAAATTTATATAGGGTGCCGTATATGTGGCTTATATCCTCCTATATAAAAAATTTTCATGAGTATAAAAACTGTCCACTTATTTTAACTGGATTATTCTAATAACAAGTGGATTTTCCACTAAGTATTTCGACAAAACTAAATCCGGTTATTATAAAAAAATAAATTTCTTTTAGATTGCATATTCTTATGCTAAGAAGATTTATTTTTATAATAACAATAAATTTCTCTACAGACGGAATATATGTTAATCCGTTTGGCTTCAAACATAATTACTCATAGATTTTACGTGGCAGAGCTTCAATCAGGTAAAATTGGAAAATTGCCTTCGTTATAAATTGCAATCCGCGGACTCGCTTCGCGTTCCCCCGGCAAAGAAATCTTTATTCTAACGAAAGCCACTTTAAGTGAGAATGAAAAGTTGGTTTAGTGCATTTCACATTATTCAGTTTCCCCATCGACTGTTTGACAAAGTTTTCCTTGTAATTAAAAAAGAATTTAAATATGTTACTCGAAACGAGATTATGAAGTATCCTTAATGTATCGGGCTTAAAACTTTGCCGACTATTAGTGGCGTAAACTTTGCTTTAAGAAAATTTTTAAGCATTCATTCCCCACGGCCAACTTTGCCCCGCGACGTAATGCTTATTTTTCAGCACGCGCAAATGGCGGGGAAATAAAGTTAAGAATAACTCGAGGACTAACCGAGAGGCGAGTTTTGTAATTTTAAATATTATCATCATTAATTAGACCGAATATCGCGTCGAATATTTCAGTCGGTCCTGCGTTATTTTAACTCGACTTGCGCGCATCGTTCGCGTTGGCGAACGTTTCGACGTTTTCTTAAAACGCACTATTTGCTGCCGAGTCATTTATTTTAAATTAAACTGAGCCCGTGGCGCTTTCATTCGATCACTTTTGACAGGCAGCAGCCGGCAACTTTACAAATTATGCTTGCATTTAAACAGATAGGAAAAACGTCGAACAGATCTAATATAGTTTTTTATGGACATGTTTATTAAATATCAGCGTGGGAAAATAGAGTTAGATGAAGGTTGGATGAAGTTTGGATGAAGTTAGGATAAAGGTTGGATAACGTCTGGTTAATGAATGGATATAAAGCTGGATAAACCACTAGATTCTGGGCATTTTTAGTCTTCTATACAGCTAGATATTGGCTAGATGAGCCAGCCAGTATCTCGGCACTCCAATAGGTGGCGCTGATGGCAGGTTACCCGCAAGAGCACTGTCGCATGGAATGTACATAGGGGCACGTTCTAACATAGTGGATAGTTAGCGAACGATGGTGAATCGATTATATTTTTGGAACTTTATCGTACACCACATAACAGCTGGATGATCCAGCTTCTTATTTTTACTATCCAGCGGTTACCCCACTTTTATATCTAACCAGTATCCAACCTTCTTCCAGCTGCCATCCAGTTGTACTTTCCATACTCCTACTTTTTATCCTAATCAGTTCCATTATCCGCGGCTTTTTCTTATCATTCATTTTATCATTCCATCCAAATCTAAATGGCATAAAAGCTTTCGCCACCTATATCTAATCTAACCCCCATATATACGATTTTTATCATTTACATTTACCCACCAATATTTTTCGTTCAACAAAGTGGCGAACCTTGAAGCGTTTAGAGAGCAGTAAAAAAAATTTTAAGCTGATTTCAAAAATGCGCGTTTAACAAAACTTGGGGTATTAAAAAAAAAATCAACGTCTTTTATGAGCGTCTAGATAAGGACGATAATCGATGTCGAAGCGGACTGACATAATAAGAAAAATTTGCCAGCATTGCTAGGGGGCAGGGGGGGGGGACGAAATTGTGTATCGCAAAACGAATGGAAAGTTTAATTAAATGAAACGGAGGTGGGACGATGTGTTATCCCGTCCGTGTCTCCTGCCGCAGGTTTTGCATGCATAATACCTTTTGGCAGTGGATTCGCGAATTTTCATTGTAATTCCCCCTATCAAGAAATCAAAGGTTTAATCAAGTCCATTATTTGAAACTTGACGCAAAATCTAATCAACATAAGTTTGATTGAAATAATCACGGATATGTCAGAAGTTGTATGCGCGGCGGGGAACAGGATACACATTCATCATACATTACGGATTGTGGTGAGCCACCAGTCTAAACTTGTATACGCAGAAGTCTGCAGCTGTATTCCGTCATATTTGATTCTAAGCCGTGCGCGCACTGATGTGTTGGTATAACGGGCGGCGGCAGTTAACACGTGAGTAGTTTACCTGAATGCCGTTACTTCAATACAAGGCGGACTAAACACCTGATCATTGATAATGCGAATCGCGGGGCGTTTACAAATCGCAGCGCAATATCGTCTTTGCGGGGACAAATTTATCCAACGCCCATTTAATTTCCTATTCGGACATTTTGGTCTCCACTCTTTGTCTTCCTTTTTATCAGTCCTTTGTAATATTGATTTCACGTGTATTGAGGAATTCATGGGAAAAATTTCCTTTTCTTTGGATGCATCTTTCCTTTCCTCTGAAATTTCCTTTTTTTTTTTTGAATGATAAGATGAAACATATACGGTCCATGTATATGTTAACAATTTTATATATGAAATTCACTTATAGTCATATATGTTTTTTTCTTAACTCTTTTTTTTCTTAGTATGTATAGTCATATATGAATTAAGGAAAAACATGTACTGTTAAGAGAAAATGGTAATACATATATGGACCATATATGTTTCATTTTTACTAGGGTTTTGGTACCTTCTAATATGATATTAGTTATATTGTATTAAATTTACAATATCCTTTTGGCATTCTTTCAACTTTCAAACTTTTGAAAAATGTTGAATATTTTTTTTTTAAATTTGGAGAGGGGGAATGTGATACCCAGTGAATTACAAGAGGATAAAGTATTCAATTTTGATTTACGTATATTTTGAATATTTAAGAATATGAAATATCTGTTAAAATCAGAGATCAAAAATTAACATTCGAGGTGGAAGGGAGCCTTTTAAAAAGCATTAAATTTTGGAGCCAGATCTAGGGGTGGGGAGGGGGGGGGCGATTTGGCCGACACTGCTCCACTGGCTTTATGGACGTTTAGTATCATATAATCCGAAATAAATTTGCACGTCACTGGTTTACCCTATGGCGTAAAGCGCGAATTCACTGAACTCCCTAAATTGAAATTGATAATGGTAATTAACAAATAGAAGCGCCGTTATATTTTCCACGTTATTTATATACCATAAAATTATAAATGAATTTATTTAAATTATAGCTGATACGGCAGCTCAATTGAAAATTTAACGAGGTCGCGTAATTGCAACCCATTTGACATGGTCACCGCTTTCCTAAATAACGGTCATGTTTATTTGCTAAGCAATGTTCAATTAATATCCAATTAACATTAAGTAGCTCATCAGGAGCACGTGCAACATCAGAAAAAAATGTCACTGCAGCAGTAACGTTCTAAACGTAAAATGTATATTATTGTTTTATACTATATAATACAATATATTATATACATATTGATATCCATAAGTAAAAACGAAGGATATATGGTCCATATATATAATCAGATGAAATTAATATAATTTCATACGAGGAAATAACAAATTCATATATGGACATATATGTTTTTCCTTAATTCATATATGGCAATAATTGAATAATATTCTGGCCATATATGCATTTAATAATTTCTTTATATGGAAATCAATTCTTTACATATAATGCCATATATGAATTAAGGACGTATATGTCCATGTATGAATTTTTTATTTCCTCGTATGAAATTGTTTAAACATATATGGACCATGTATGTTTCACTTTTACTAGGGATTTTATATAATATATTGTATTTTTTATTTTAACATTGTATAGAAAACTTTTATGTTTGTAAAGCGAAAACACCCGTTGAAATTCTTGCTTAGATTAAAAAGAAAAAAGTAAAAAAAAAAAGGTAATATGTGAATTGCGTACCGGTCCCAAGTATTGATATCCTGATTGTGCTGCAAGTAGAGCAGCAACATCTGGTCCTTCTTCTATTCTTACAACCCATTCGTCATGGTAAACTGGAGTTTTGAAATTGTGCTCTGATTGAACAGCTAAATAGTGGCCAATGATTAAAAGATAGGTAAATTGAACCGATGATAAATTCTTGAATCTGAAATAGGCATCAATGATATATTTTAACAAGGATCAATATTTTATTAATTCAAGTATACAAAATGAATATTTTCATTAATGGTTAAACCACACCCACAAAACTGTCTATTTAAGAATAATAGAATCTTCTTATGTTTAACAGATTTTCTATTTAATATTAGTAAAAATTCTTGAAGTAAGAATAATTCTATTTATGATAAATAGATTCTATTTAATGTAAATAAAAATTCAACTGCATTCTTTTCAGTGTAGCCAATTTAACCAAGAAAAAGTATTAACCTTTATTGTATAATGTTTATATATAAATTGTAATAAAGTATAAAATTATGACCGGTTATACAGTGCTTTGAAGGACTCGTGGTAAGTAAACTTTTCAGTGAACTTGTACAAATATGTTCGTTATATTAATTCTAATCAAAGTTAGATTAGATAAATTAGAAAGAAAATATGTACTTATAAATTTTATATTTTAATACACACTCTATTTCGTTATATTTCGGTTATATTATTAATATTCATTTAGAAAAAAACTAATTATCATATACTAAACAGCATAATTTGACAATTCTCATATTAACCATTGTTATCGTGGCTTAAATTTATGAGAATACTATCGACCAATGATGATAAAGTGTAATGTTTGGACTGCGGATAACTTACGGGGGGGGGGGGATTGTAATATATGTAAATCAAAGCCAAGATTTTATTCGTTAAAAAAAATATTATTAATTATAAATTGTAACAAATGTCGCAAATATTCCGGGGAAAATTCAGTACCTTTATTAATTAATTAATGAATTTATTCTATTTGTTCGATCGATTTAATTTATTTGCGCGTACGTTAATATTATTTTTGAAAGGTGCGAAGTAAAAAAAAAAAGAAAAAATTGTTTACGCCATTCGTCAGTCGATCATTATTTACGATCATTGATCGTGGCGTAAACACGAGTATCTCAGTCGACTGTTTTATTTTGCATATTATTTGCACTGGACTCACTCGTAATATTCAAGTCAAATAAAATCCGCGTTAATCATTATTGTTTTTCGTCGAAAAAATTTATACCATATTTCCATCGCCGTGTATATCATGCTTAGCTGAAAGTTTCCAATATAAAAATCACTGCGCAAGTAATAAAATTCTTCTGCCACTGAAATTATATGCTTGTACACTTTAATCCTATAAAATATAACTCGGAGTGGGGAGGGGGGGGGAGGGGAATGGTTAAATTTACTCTTTTTCACGTTGATGTTGACGGAATCAATTTTGAATTTAAATTTTAAAAAAGATAGTAATATATATATATATATATTAATATATTATAATAGTAAAATTCAGGAAATTTTTAATAGCTTTTAAAAAGAAATATTACATCTCACTTTATTATTACACCTCACTCTTCAATTTAAAAATTTGTAAAACTTTAAATTCTCGAAAAATCCTTCCAACGTTTTTTCGCCACTTTATTTCCTTCCCTCGATTTAAATATTACGCGATACTTACAGCGTCATTGCCAAAGGTATAACCGGCATGATACTTGACCGCGTGTCGTATTAGGGGGGTGTCCGAGCCGAATATTGTTAAATTTCCAACACTTTGTCACTTTGCGCGCGCGATATCAGTAGTCGTTTATGGATCAGTTCACTGCATTAGTTGATACCTCGAACGTTGTTTGCACGCTACTAAAAGAAACGTCCATCGAGGCTGGCGAGACGTGTCATTTATCACCATCTGCTCGTTTGACGGTGTGTACGTGTGCCTGTAACAATTAGCCTGGGCGAGTTTTTTTGTTTGTCGCGAAGCGAACCTCCCACCTGATTAAAAAGACAGCAACAGTCGGGGGTGTAAACTTTTCGGTCCATATATGGTCCATATATGTTTTAAATATTTCATATAAGGAAATAAAAAAATTCATGCATGGACATATGTGTCTTTCCTTAATCCATATATGGCCATATATGGTCGCATATATGGTAATAATTGATTCCCTTATGAGGAAATTGTTAAAGGTATATATGGCTAGAATATTATATCAATTATTGCCAGATATGGGCTATGTATAGTCATACATAGATTGAGGAAAAAGATACGGTTTAAGGAAAAACATATATGACCATATATGGTCGCATATATGGTAATAATTGATTCCCTTATGAGGACATTGTTAAAGGCATATATGGCTAGAATATTATATCAATTATTGCCAGATATGGGCTATATATGACCATATATGGATTAAGGAAAAACATATATGTCCATGTACAATTTTTTTATTACCTTATACAAAGTCGTTAAAACATATATGGACCATATATATGTTTCATTTTTACTAGAGCAGTATCAAACCTGTTATTATGGATATGGATGCGCGTAACAAATGGTGGCAATCAAGTGATTCCGCAGCGAAACTTTCGGGGCTGATTTAATGGCTTATCACTGATTGATGACCCGCGGAAATTAATATCTACATAATGCCCCTGGGGTGGTATCATGATTGGCTTCGTTTTCTCCGGTAAACAAATTACAAAAAAGAGAAAAAAAGTATCCAATCATCCGGGGGTGTATCTATTACAAATTGTTATTTTCGATCGACGTAAATGTCATTTAACGGCATTATAGAGATTTAAATTAGAATAATCGTGGCGTTAACTGTTGCTCTTTTGAAATTTTTTCAATTTCATTTCAAGGTTAGATATTTCCCTTAGTAAAAATTAAGCATACATATAAAATTTTTTATATATGTTTCATAAAATTTTTAAGTTTTAGATATTTTCAAATCAATTAAATGAAAGTGTAAAGTTGAAGGTAAAAACGTTTAAACGGTGAGAACAAGGAAATTTAATTGTTAGGATTGATTTTTGTTGTAAAATTAATTAAAAAATGATTTTGGACGTAGATAAGTGAGTTGCTTTTCAGAAATAATTGATCTATTAAAATGTCTTTTGAGAAATATTGACTTCTGTAGATGCTATTGATTCCAATGTGTCATAGCTGTAAAAATTCCATCACAATCGTTATATACTTTATTGATTGGTGTTTGATAAATTCATTTGACGTTCATTTAGAGGAGGATGAAATATATAGCCACGTTGGAAAATTAATAAAGTGCGAATTTAATTAAATACTTTACTCGAGATTCGTCAAACTGATAGAACAATATTATATGTTTTTTTCTTTTTTTTTTTTTTTTGCTGCACGTACGAACCTTTAACGATAGACTTCAATTATTTTTCAATACTTACGCGAGAAGCGAGGCATTTTTACAATTTTTTACATAAATCTTCACGATCTTTTTCAATGATTGAAAAATTGTTGTAGAATCATATAGACATTTGTTAATATATAAATTTTACCAATACTTTTTCAAATTGTCAGTTGACAAACGGTTAAAATATTTAAATATCTGATCTTGTGCTATCAGTTATATAACGGTGATAAATCTCGTAGAATATTTATGAAAAAAAAAAATGTTCATAGAACTTTCCTCGAGAACATTAATCATGTCCAAAGTGAATTCGTATTTATTATATTATTTTCCTGATTTCAATGTATTGCGAATTTCAACACCAAATCTTAATATTTAAAGGTGGAGGGAACAAAAACCAATTTGAAAACAAAAAAAAAACATTATCATATTCAATTTCATTCGACAAATTGAACATGTTATAAACATAAGAATATTTTCGTCGGGACATTTCGATTGCTCGATTCTTGAAGCCACGCAATTTGGATTCAAACTGTCCGGCGTTTGTCTTTTAATTTAGCGCCCTCTCGTCCTACTTATATCCGAGCGGAATATCGGCCCTTAGCAATTTTGTGCAAATTTCTCATATCGACAAATACGAAATGCACGACGTACACTTAAGGGAATTACCGAGAGATATCGTATTCGATGCCTTTCATCGATGATACCGCGATGCGCTCCAAACGTACATTGCATCGGGACAACTTTTTAATATTTTTTTTTCCCCGCCAAACTGCGGTTCTATGAAGGTCATTCGTTTTGTTCGTGGTACCAAACTTTCAGAAATAAGATGTCACTTTTCAAGGTAATTAAATTAACTTCAAATTATTTCAATTTGTTTGCAAAGTATCTATGGACTTTTGTTCGAGATATATTTTGGTCATTGGGACATATATGGACGAAATAAATTATATTAGTACTATATATTGGTACTTTTATAATAATTTTAGTGATATGGTTAGATTTGTAGTATGACTTATAATATAATACAGTAAAATTTATAAAATATATGAATATATTTTTATATATGCTTAAGCAATTTCACATAATGAAATAAAAGATTCATATATGGACATATATGTTTTCCATAATCCAGATATGGTCGATATATGGCAATAATTGATTTCCACATAAGGATATTATTAACTACATATATGGCTAGAACATTATATCAATTATGACCATATGTGGCCATATATGAATTAGGGAAAAACATATATGTCCATATATAGACCATAAATGTGTCATTTTTATTAGAGTTAACGAAAAATAATAATAACAACTATTAATAAATTTTATTTTAGCTTTGAAATAACTACGAATTACAATTTACATCTTTTTTTTTCCCCTCTAACATTTGCAGCGATAAAGGGAATTGGGGGAAAAATTTCAATTACTGTTGAACAAAAAAGAAAAAAAAAAAGGAATTGATTGTACAAATGTAAACACGTTAACAACGGTCAATGTCAAAAACACTGTGATTTTCCATTTTATCCTACAGTTATTTTAGCTGTTGTATTCTCGTATTCCGGAGCCAAAGTAAGACGTTTATTCTGAAAATTCGCTCGCAGAGCTCTTTCGGAACGAAATTCCAGTCACGTTCGACTGTCTTTCCAGTCATATTCCATGAATCATCGTTACACTTTATTGATCTATTTTTACAAATATCATTATTTATGAAACAAGTTTGACAAATGCCTGAGCGAAATCGCGCGAAAGAGAAACTTTTCGTCGCGCGCACGTTAAGTAAATAGAAATGGATTAATAAGAATATTCATAATCAAAAAAATGTTCCAGTGAAATATGCACAGAAAAAAGTTGGAACAAAAATTATTATATTAAAAAATTTTTTCCCCCTTCATTCATCCGTTTTAAAATGACAATTTTCACTCCTAAGACAAGGATAATTGTTTCCTTCTTTCCTCCCTTATTTTTTTTTCTTGCAACAAACGCGAAGGCTAAAGTAAATCAAGTTATTATTTTTGCAATGTGCGCTTCCCTTCTTCTATATAAATACGTAAACGCCGTATGTATCGCAACTCTCCGGATTCAGATCCGGCTGACTGTGCGCGCTGGCTTGTTTTGTCATTTATCATCTAAAATCTCTTTGTTTCTGCACAAAACAAGCGGAATTCCGTTCGTCTATGAAAGTCATACCAACCTATCATTCTTTAACCCGCAGAATTATTATACCGAATTAATTTATCTCGCTCCATTTAAAGAAATTTCGCAAACGCCCCACAAAGGTTTGTTTATCGCGCGACTCTTTCGATCGAAGTTCCGATGAATTTCGAGTATTAATCGATAAAGTCCAATTTCCCTGGTAAATATTGAAACCGGGCTGAAGTAGGGTCCCGGTCAGGCATCCAGGATTCAACGATCGGGGGTTAACCTGGCATTCCAACAAGATCAATATTTCAGCAAAAATTTGGCGAGGTTTTGTATGGATACCCATGGTAAGGCATATTTGTAACGTGGCCATATCAATACCTGGCTTGTACGTCCCTAATCATTGCCCCTTCAGGTTATTTAGTCTGGTCCAGGTATGGTTCCAACGGGGTTACCTTGGTAAAACTGAAACCGGGCATGTTCGGTTTTAAATCAGGGCCTTTCTATGGTTTGGGCATGGCCTGACCGATTATTTTTAACCCGGTTTGGACCGTACCTGGATCAGGCCAAATAACCTGCTCGGGCAATGATTGGGGATGTACTGATATGGTATTGCTATGGCCCCAATCTGGATGCCACGTTACAAATATGCTTTACAATGGTATCCATGCCAGGGCCCCGTTAAATTTGTGGTCGAATCTTGATTTTGTTAACATTGCCTGACCGGGCCCCGTTCGGGAGACTCGGATACCCAATCTGGACCCTGTTTCAGCCCGGTTTCAGTTATTTCATCGCATCTCCCGTAATTTTTTTCTGCACCCATCGCCCCGGTATAATCGGGAAGAAAATTTTTTTACCGCAATATCACTCCGGGCAAAGTGAATAACGACGCTTGCTTTTATTTTTCTTTGTCCCGTCGCATGCTTAGCTGAAACGCCGGGGCGCACGGAGAAAGGGGGCAACAAAGAGCAAAACGGCACCGAAGCGCGCCGCGCAGTTTTGCGAATGCGCTAACATTCCGGCAACAAATATTATTGTTTTTCATTGCACTTTTAATGCCGCGTGGATGGGGGAATATTTTTGCCGGGCGACGGGCACGTATATAGACGCGCGTATGGAATATGCATTATGCTACTCTTGGGCGCAGTTCGTTATTTGTGCGAGTGCACTCGTGGGGAAATCGTTATTCCGTTGCAGTTTTGTTAGTTTAATAGCTTATTGCGTGGCGTTTCTGTAATTTCACCCCCTCCCCCCCCCCCTCTTACCCCCTTTGACGTTTCTTACAAGTGCGCTTACATTGTTGCGGTTATTCATCGCAAATCCTACAAAGGGACGAAAAAGAAGGAAAGTAAAAAAAAAAGAAAGGTTTAACATTATATAAATTGCGACTCGCAGTGTTAACGAGTCACGTTAATATAATGTAAATCTCAATTGCTGAAAACTTTGGCTCGCGTGACAACGAGAACTGAATTTCTTCCCTTCTTTTTTTTTTTTTTTTTTTTTTTTTTTTTTCTCGTTATAATCATCAACGGGACGCATCAATCGTGAAAATAATTGAATTGAGTCGGCGCGAGAAGAAAGAATAATTAAAATGGATAAAATTGCGATTTATTCGATTTCCGCTTGTATCCAATGAACGTTACAAATGATATTTATCCGTGTTATTTGTAATCTTTTCATGGTCAATATTGCACCGGGCTTGTTAAATAATTACTGCAGTTGATAGTGGGGGATTTCGATTTTTCTTTTATTATTTAATATTAAACAATTGACTTTTATTGATAACCACTTATTACTATTGGATTGGTCTAGTTTGTATATTGAGGTAACGAACTAGAAAAATTTTTTGTTATCACGATTACGTTATTCAAATGCAATTTTCAAATACTAGAATTATTTTAAGAGTAACGGTAAAACTAATATTAGGCAACGAAATTTAAATATTTTTCTCATCATACATTAGATAAGTATTCCTAACTTATTCGAAGTAAATTCTTAATTCTTATGTTTATAATACAGCAACAATACCAGCGACAATAAAATATTACAAAAAAAAGAAGTATATTTCGATACAAAAATTAATTAAATAACAAAAAGAAAAAATCTTTTTAATGCTGTTTAGTTATTGCTTCTCGACATGCCGATACAGGAAATGATTATTGATTAATAATCGCCGTTTATCGTCTACTAAAAGTTTAACGACGCCCGTTGGCGGAGACAATTTATTTACGTCGATAAAAATTACAACCAACAACGTTACCGCGCCTTATAAATTTATTAGCGATTACCCGCCGAAGTAACGCTGGTAACCGGGCCATTTTTTTTTGTTCGTACCCCTCGATTTTCGCGCGGCGATTAAACTGCGATACGTAACGCCAACTAATTCACTGGTAAATAAGTTAATTAAACGGCAATCTTTTTCTTTTCTTTTTTTTTTTACCACCATTTCGCTTTTGGAAAGCCTTTGCCGTGAGTTGGGTACGGTGCAGTTGCGAAATTCAATCCGCGCGCCACCGAGTTATCTAATTATTTTAACGTCAGCAGAATCGAGATTAGAAAGAAATCTCGGCTAGACGATTCCGAGGGCGGGTGGGGGGAGGGGCGTCTATTGGGAAATCTGGCTTGACGGCGTCATCCGAAAGACTTGCCGGCCCGCCGCCGCCGTTTCTCGGTCGAAAGTTCGTAGCTTGTAAAGGGAATGGATGCGAATTCGGTAGTGAATAAGGGCGAAAGGAGAGGGGGGATGGTGGAGGGGAGGTTAGAGTGATATCGGGCTAAATCGGCGAGCGTGGTTCCGCCTTTAGCTTGTTCCACCGTCAACGCTACAGCGCCGCTAGTTTCGCTACCAAATTTACTGTTTAATAATATCTAAACAGACTTGTTTGCTCGGCTCTATGAATTGTGGACAAATAGCGCGCCCTCCATTGTCCGAAAGGAACTGTTTACGAATTTGTTTTACCCACCTCCCAAAATCGTTCGGGTCATCTTTGGCGAAAATTTCTGTGAGGGACCGTTTTGGTATCCACAAGAATTTGGAGGATTATTTTGTTAAATATTTGGAACTTGAGAAGTTTTCTTCCTTTTTTTAATTGAAGTAAATAATTTGTGTTTCAATATTTTGGGGAAAGGATAATTCGAGTAAGAATGAACATGATCAAATTTTGGGTAATAAAATGATCATGAGAAGATCACGAAATGAAACTGTATATGATTAAATATTCATCATTTTTAGATCATATAATGATCACGCAGTGATTCCAAGAATGGTCAATATTTGATCATGTTTAGACCACATCTTGTGATCTTCCAATGATCCTTTTATTGTGTCAAATTTGAACATGCTTTGATCATGTTTATTTTTATTCTAAATCACTTTTAATTTACAATAAAACAAAAAGGAAACGTATATTGGATAGCAATTAGGTAAATAATAATTACCTTTGATAATTTAGAATTAAGGATAAAGAAAATTTCCAATTATACATTCCAATGGGTACGGAGAATTGCTATTTCAATATCAAATTCATACCGACAGTGAATATAAATCTGCAAATCAATTTCGCGTCATCTCAAATTTCTGTTCAAGATCCCGCGGAATTAAATTCGAATTAAGTCGGGGCAATTTATTCTCGATTCATAAATTGTAAAGGGAATTTACATATGTATGGGGGAGGGGGGGAGAGGCCATTTAATTGCGCATACCATCGTGTTTATTTTCTGTGTATCAGCGATACAGTGTTTAATAACCGGTCGTTCCAAAATAGTTTCCAATCGTTCGCTGTTAGTACACTGTTGATTATTCTATTTAACGGTTATTGGCTCGCCGTAATTCTGTAATCTAGACTGTCAACAGGCTTTGTATTTTCCAACTAATATGGCGAATCACTGGATGATACTATTGTTCCAAGACGAAATTCCTTTCTGGGAGCAATTACATCAAGAAATCGATAATTAAATTACACGTAATTTGTCGTTTCAAATCGCCCGCGCACAATGACCCCGGCGACTAAATCCACGCTAAATTTAAAGGTATAACCCGGTTAACGTTGGCTAATATTTTCCATCGAAATACTTTAATTAACTCGGCTAATTAAACTTGACAATAGGTTGCTTACAAGGGGGATACCACGTTTCACAAGGAAAAATTACTGTACTTTGTTAATGATGTAATTAGAAGCTTACCATTCGTCGGTATCTGTAATTTGATCTACGAAAAAAGGTTACCAGAATATCGAAGAAAATTGTTTTTTTTTTTTTTTTATACTTGATTGGAGAAAAAAATTTGAGTTTTAAGTTGATTATTTAGCACTGGATCTTTGACTTGCAATAATATATATTTTATCATTGAGTTACGGAATAAGAATTCCGCCCAGACTCCAGGGAAGTTATACATAAAAGGAGGGAAATTTGCAAAGCTTCAGCTATTTACCATGAATATGTACTAAACGCTGAATTAGATATTAGACGCGCGTTGCTTATTCACAAAAGACTTTCAATTTATACTTTGATAACGTTTTTCGAAATCTGATTCCGCGGTAAATGTACGAACGAAAATAACGTCGTCTTCGTCAATGTTCCCAGTAGGAAATATTCTATAGGCTTAATACTGGTAGAATATTATTGCCAGGGTTAGAAGTTTGTTTCCCAGTGACATAATCGTGTCAGTAATGGAGTTATAACATTGGACCAGTACTGTGTATATTGGTAAAGATAACAGTTTCCTAGTAAAAATTGAAACCAGGCTGAAACAGGTTCCCGGTTGGGCATCCAAGTCTCATGATTTGGGGGTCAACTAGGCACTTCTATAAGATCAAGATTCCACCAAAAATTTGGTGGGATTTTGGCATGGATACCATTGTAAGACATATTGGAACCTGGCATCCTGATGGGACCATACCATATTTTATTATTTTTATGGTAAAATTGACTCTTTATTTTTCTGCGTGTACCCTCCCAGTAATCAACTTTGGCCTGCAACTAGGACCTGGTAAATCTTAGATCTGATTAGGTTCCATTTCTGTTGATAACCAAATTCCATCCAATATGGACCATATCTGTTTATTAAGTCTGGCTAACAGTACTGGACCAGCATCAGGCCATAGTTCGACCCTGGAAATTTCCTTTAGACCTCATTAAGGGACAAAATTATTTGTTTATATACAAATAATGATAGTAATTGTGGGGGAAAAGAGCTTCGGACCTGGGTTCGGGTCTGACACTTTAATAACTGTTTTTGGAGGAGAATATAGAACGGGGCTTTGGCGTATGTCCTTGCTAGAGGGTGGCTCGGTGCACGCACAATGGTGGTACAAGCTCATGTGGATGACGCGAAACACTTAGATGATTGACGTGCACATAATTTCAATCAATATTATCTACTAGCGCAGCCCGAAGACAAATAATTTAAACTTCCACAACAGATTGGGAAAATTCCGTATTTCGACAAAATTAGTTGACAATAATTTGTCAATTGCAATCCCCATATTATTATTGTTATCATTATTTAATTAATAATTACATTGCACTAAGTTACACTGCAACGGCAATCAATAATCTTTGGACCTAAAGGGACGACCTTAATTTTGATAATTAATTCTAGTATGCTTTTGGAACTTAAATATTTGAACGCTAATTGCGGCATTATATCGCAGTTTGCCATTAAATTATTCCGCATTTGTTTTCTAACAAATTTTATTATTTCCCCGGTAAACGCGATAAACGAACTTTCGGATGTGCAACTTTAATTTGACAATTCGAAAAAGGAAAGTAAAGAAAGAAAAAAAAAGGGTGTCGAAACTGTTCAATCTGTGGTTAAGTTGATTTCCCGTAGCAATACTTTTACAAAACGATGGGATAAAGGCTGCGGTGTAATTTATCGCGCAGGAGCGGGGGCATAAAAATTTCAGTTTATGAAATAGTTGGCGCGTTGCGGCCACGTTAAATTATTTGTTCTTGCGAGTTTTCCCCACTGTCCGACTTTGCTTCTTATTGTACATCATTTCAAAATTCGCGTGGAATTTCTGTTAATAAATAACGAACCGTTCGAAACTTGCCATGTTTACCCCGGGACTTGCCTTGTGCAAACATAATTTTTGCTCCCGCGCAAACTTTCATAACGAAACATTATAAAATCCAGATAATTATGAATCCTTCGGAAGAATTAATTGATAAAGCAGAGCTTAAAGTTGGACAATTTATAATTTCCCTTCGTTAATGTTGTTATTTAGTTGGGAATAATTTAATCTCCTTTTGTGCTACGTTAATAAAATACGCGACGCGATCTTTCTTTCTTTCTTTTTTTTCGTAATTATTTTACGATTTTCTTTTAATTGTAACGTAAGTTTGTGGGCAATAAATTCGATCAATTATTGTAAACTGAATATTTGTTACTGTACGAACAGATGGAAGGATGTTAAAATTAAAAACTGAGATTTGAAACTTTTTCAGGAATTGCGAAAATAGCTTTGTTCGGCTTCTGATATTAAATTGCAAGTTTAATTAGAACTTTACGTTTCTAAGTAATATTATAGGAGTGGAGGGGGGAGGGGGGCAGAAAAAAGTTGAATTGTTTGATGCAACTTTAATTAATTAAATGTAGTTTATTTCGTATGTGCAATTGCGTGAAATGAAGTACGATGTTGGAGTTGCTAAGTAATGAAATCTTTAATTAAATTAATGATATCGAACAAACAGATTTCCTTATCCAGATTTTAAATTAAACATTTAAATAAATTCAAAATAAATCTTTCATTCAACATTTTTGAACTTTCTGTAATAACTTTTATCTCGTTTGGATCGATCATTGCAGAAAATAAAAATAGAAATAATTTTTTATCCCAACAATTATATATATATACATGGACCATATATGTTTTATTTTTACTATTACATATTTACTTCATACCAAAATTATTCTTAAACTGAAACTATTTTTATTCCTTTCTTTAAAACAAATTCATTTAATATAAATGGAATTATACTTTACACTAATATATGCTCTGTAAGAACAATTTATTCTCATTACAAACATAACTTCGTTTTGTCCATACAACGAATGGAAATCCTATTTAACATAAGAATATTCCATTGCTCTCAAAATAGACAGCTTTGCGGGTGAATTATTCTGACATTTATTAATGCATAATAAACAACGCTCCGATTTACTTTTGATAATTAAACATTTAGATACTCGCCGCGGCCGTTTGATCTCGTTTTACAATAACCGCGACGTAGCCCGGATTGTAAAATGGGAATAAACTAATGCAATATGCGTTGATTTCGCATTTGTCATCGCGATCGAAATTGCCGGCAAAATTTGGACCCTTTATTATTTCCAATCGAATCGATATTCGTCTCGTCCCTCCGCTTCTCCTTTTTTTTTTATTTGCGAAACCAACGGTCCTGCTATTTTGCATTAATACAAATAATTCATTAAAAATGTACTGGATCCAATCGGCACGGGGGGGTCGGGCGTAATTAATTTATTCGACATTTATTAATGCAAAAATCACGTTTGTCAACATTTTTCCGACTCTCCCGGGGGGGGGGGGATAACATAGGCGGCATTTAATTCGAAAATTCATCATTAAATCGTCGCGCCGGGGCTAAAAGTTCAGTCGCGACAAACCCATATAATTAATACTATACAATGGTAAATATAACGATTCCGTTAATTAAATGTAACATACACTGCCTAAAATATTTTACATTTTACTATTACTCTTTTCTCAGTGTAATTTTGCGGCAAAAATCAATGCGCGAATAAGTTTTGGAAATTAATTTCTAAAGAGATTAATGTTTGTCCCCCCC
>JABFPN010003014.1:0-19614 GCA_022817305.1 Leptoteleia sp. ZL-2020
TGGATTTGATGAGAAGAGCGCACTGTGGAAGTACTGGGAAAATGTATATATCTGTAATAAGTGATATTTAGTACAAGCGTATTCGCAAACAATGCGAAACAGAACGTAGAAAACTGTTGATAAGTGCTCTGTTTCGCATTGTTTGCGAATACGCTAGTATTAAATATCAGTTATTGCAGATATTTACATTCTCTCAGTGTTTCCGCAGTGCGCTCTTCTCATCAAATCCAAAATTATACTATAATATTGTGATAAACTGAAAATACATTAATTCCGTGGATATAGCACGTTGACACGCTCTTAAGTTTGCAAAATTAAAGCTACATTTTAACAAATAAAATATACCCAACGATTCTCTCATTTTTACATTACATTATGTCAAATTTTAGTTTAAGTCTGTTCACTAATTATCTCTGTGTACCGGACGCCGTTTTTGACATGTACTGAAGAATCATCTTAAGAGTAAATTGCTGGTAACTTTAATACTGAAAACACATGTGTTGTGTATTTGTAGTTTCAAGCTAATTTTAATATTTCAATTCTGATTTTTGTCAATATTTTGTAGGCAAATGACATTTTATTATAAATTATTACTGAAATATATTTTTTGTAATACATTTAAGAAATAAATTTAAAAGGGAGATCTGAAAAAATAAGAATGGCTCATTTTACTCAAAATCTAAAATAAAATTTCGCAGAATTTAAATATTATTACAGTGTTAATAATTAAAATTTATGAATATAATAAATATAATTATTTTGACCACGGTATCATATTATTTTTTCCTTCACAAAAGAATGAACAAAATGTAAATAATTTTAATTTTTAAAATTTTGTTTTCAGTCTACTTTTGTCACAGCAATTTTCTGTGACAAGGGAAAACAGAAAAATCTACAAATGTTTCACCATATTTACATAATCGTCTTGATGTTAATAATTAATATTAATTATTTACCTGTCATTATTTACAGTTTATAACTAACTTTAATAACAACATTTCACGGAACTGTCAAAACATGCATTTAAATATTTGAAGTTAGTTCACTTGTATTCATACATTCCAGTTCGAGTTTTACCGCTAAATCAGCGTTTCAATGTGACTGGGTGTACTTTTGAATTTTTAAGCAAAAATTGAAATCGATCACATTGAACTTTTCGGCGGGAAACTTATCATCATGGCGTGTTCGTCAAAATGATTAATAACAATATGTAACCATTTTTAGAAAACATACATATCTTTTTAAATTCCCAAAATATACATTTCACAAATATATATGTACATGTACATAATATAAAGTAG
Source organism: Leptoteleia sp. ZL-2020 (assembly GCA_022817305.1). Classification (NCBI taxonomy): domain Eukaryota; kingdom Metazoa; phylum Arthropoda; class Insecta; order Hymenoptera; family Scelionidae; genus Leptoteleia; species Leptoteleia sp. ZL-2020. Next base: position 1,302 of record JABFPN010003014.1, read on the forward strand.
AATTTTTATTTATAAAAACAGCTTAAATCATTGAACATAAATGAATAGTACATTTGTAAATATGGAGTATTGACCTTATTTTTACGACTTTTAATACGATCAATAATCAATAATCTGAAATTTTATTATCATTAACGAAACATTAAACTCTTTTGCTCATTTATAAAATCGAGTACCTACGCGCCGCGTAAAGTATATAAGTAATATATTTTCTATAATTGTAAAATTAAGTAAATCAAGTTATCGCAACGGAAGTATATATTATATCGAACAGGGTTTAGTTAAAGTTATACGCTTAATTGTATCAGCGCACTTTTTGCTTATATGTAAAGGCAAGTAAAGTATGATTACGTCAAAAAAATGTTTATTATAAAAAAATGAGAACAATACGAGGAAATATTTTAAAGATACTATTAAACAAAAAAACAAAAAAAAACATGAAAATATGAAAACAACTGGCGTATGCTTCACGAAACATTAAACGAGCAATGATACATGTACCACAGAAGTGTGCGCTGACTTCTAACTAGCTGAGATTGTAACACCAAGTACCGAATATAAAATAACATCTGCGATTTATTTCGCAAAACAAGGCATAAAATTTTAAATGGTGGTTTTTCATTTGTATCATCCTCAGTCGTAGATAAACTTTTATGAAGGGTTTTTATGGGAAATAGGTCGTCTTTAGTGTAAGAAATCACTTAAATGACAATTCCGCATTTTTTACAAACGCAATTCTCGCAATCCCCGATTGTTACATTCTAATGAAGGTTTCATGTATTTGATTTTTCTTTGCAAATATTGTAACAATATATTAAATGGAAAAATGTTATAGAATGTTTTAATGTATATCAAATGTATTATTCATTTTACTGTGAAAATCGAGTTGCAATCAATTTGACATTATTCTGAAAGGAATTGTTTAATTTCTTCACACGATAAAATGTTAATACATTAAAACCCCACTTTGTTCCGCGCGCGACATTTTCTGTTTTGGGAAATAAATGACCTACCCCAAATAAATAAATAACCTATCACGAGAAAATAACGTCATTTGTATTTGTCAACAAAGCGGGGTTCCCGGTCTCTAAAATGTAAATAAAACGGGGCTTCTAGTGTTTTCAAACATAAAAATGTATTCAAGTTTTTTTTATTCTAAAACATTCTAAAACAAAGCAGTTTTCATTTTCTTTTCTTCGTAGTTATTAATAACAAAGTGATATGTTTACGTTATGAATTATATAAAATATTTGTAGGATATTATTATTATTATTATTATTATTATTAATATTATTATTATTATTATTATTATTATTATTATTATTATTATTATATTGCTATTATTACCATGGTATCATATTTTATTTAGCGACTATAGATATTTTATAAAAATTATTACTATTACAATTATAGTATCGCTCACTCAATAAAGCAAGTCTGTTAACTGTTAAGAAAGTTTCACAATCGCGATAATAGATGATATTTTTTAGACTTTGTTTTGGTAAAGTGTTGGATAACAGTTACATTTACGTGTAATAAAATGTAATATTTTGATAATCAAAATTTGTCATAAACAGAATTTCATGCCTGAATGAAATTTTAACATCATTGATGAAATTGAATTTACATTTATATCTAATTAATATTGCCTGAATTAACTGGATAAAAGTAAACAAAATATGATTTATCTTATACATGTGTATAAATATACAAGTTCAACTTCTTCATATAAATAGTGAAAGTTTACGCCAGAACTATTCCATTCTAAAATGAATCAATAAAAATTGTCATACGTGACTTTTATTTTCAAGATTACATAACGCAATATTACTTACGAAAATGATTAGATTAGATATTATATATTAGTAATTGATGGTTTCTTAGTAAAAGAATATATTGTCCTTATACAATCTAATTTATTTTTTTTATTAATATAAGTGTTTTATTAACAATTTTTTGGTTAACGAAATGTAACTTATTTTATTTTTCAGTATACTATACAACCTATGCGTACCATTGCACTTTTATTGTGAAGAAATAAATGTAAAGACTTGAAGAATTGATTTGCTAAATCTTATTAATCTCGGCACTCCTTTATAAATATATATATAATCATTTATATTAAATTGTTTTGGTAAAGTGGTATTGAACCACTTTACCAAATGCAACTGAAATTTCGGATACGGTATATGAAATTTCATATATTATTCTTGAAGCATCATAATTGTCCCTTTACGTTTTCAATATAACTGTGTGGGAGCTTGCATTCTCTTAATCCCAATATTGAGCAATTTATAATAATTGAATTGATTTTATAATTATTGACTTACATTTATAGCACTGTGTTATTGCACTGAGAAAAATTTGCTTAGTAAATCCAATTAAAAATTTTAAGTTATTGTTAAATAAGCTGGTCCAAATAAATGTACTTTTTTAGTTGATTTTCTTGACAACTTATGTAATTTAGTTGGAATAACTGATATCTCTTACTCATGTTAAAATAAATGATTTAGTTGATGTAGAAACAAAACATGATCATTGTGTTTAAGATCGTCGATAAAAATGTATTGAAATTAATTTATGTAAACAAAATGGCTAAAGTGATATTTTCGATACAAATACAAATTTGGAATTGTGTTTATTTTACGAGTAAGTATGTTAATTATTGTTCATTGATTAAGTTAATTAATATAATACTTATTTAATGTCTCTATGTATTTAAGACAAATTTATAAATTTTCATTTGAAAAAACTATATGTTCAGAATATTAGGAGAATAGGAACCAGTAAGTATAATGAATATTTTTTACATGACGAATAAAAATTGTTTCATAACAATTTATCAACTAATAAAAGTGCTATTTTTGTCGATTAAAATATATTCATTTATTTATTAAGAAATTTGAATTTAATCGTTTTTCGTGTTTTAGACATGAAAAGGTAACTTTTCATGATAGTGGCGTATTAGACCTTCTTTATAAGTATGACTTAGAACAAAGCAATCGCGCCGGTATTCCACACTCCGTCACCAGTCTCCATCATTGCTCAAGCTGATAATGTGAAGGCAAAAATAATTTCGATGAGATTTACTAATTTATTTGATAACTTTATAATATTTGTACAAAAAAAATTTGCATTTACATACGGAAGCAAAGCCCCCGCGATTACCCCATTAGGGATTTCGCCCATACATCCCATCTATGTACGACAAGTAGGAGTTTGAAGCCTTAGCGACTTCTATGCATAACAACAAAATCTATTATTTACCTTAAAAAAGGTATACGTATATTCTTTAAAATGCAACAATGATTAAGATTCATAATTATTTAGTACGAATGCACGTATTAGTAAAAATTAATACTTCTTGATTAATTTCCTTAACAAAATTAATAACAACTTTTAGTTTCCAAACAACGCTGCCTTTTGTTTAAACTGTTCACGTTTAACAGCTCTTTCTTCTTCTTCCCGCTTTCGTTCTTCTTGTTCGGATCGAATCTCATCTTCAAATTTGTTGGCCTTTCGTAGTTGATCAATCTGAAACATAAATTGAATTCAATATATTGGTGTAATAAATGTGGTTACATTGGATTATACTTAAATTCAAGCAAAATAAATCTGAAACCTAAGGGGACCGGATCTGAATATTTTATATAAAGTGTATATTGTGCACTTATTTATTAAAATAAAATGATTTAAAACTTTTATTAACCCTTTACGCTCAGTCTAGCTTGACCAGGGAACTTCAATTGGGGGTGGCGCCTCTATCTTTCCTTCGAAACCTTCGCCTCTCTTCTTATTGAAGGGAAAAAATCGTATGGGAGAAAACCCGCCTCGGAAAGTCTGGTGTACAAGATGTACTGCTTCCGTAGAATCATGGATTCGTAGACATTACACACCTAACCGGTCGCAATGGTGAGGTGGCGAAAAAACGCCGCTAGACGAGGAATCGAACCCTCGTCCTGACGCTCATCAAGCAGATGCCTTCACCATTACACCATGACATCGGTCTGATTTAAAACTTATTCGATAAAATAAGTGTATAATGTGCACTCTGCATGAAATATTTAGGTAGAGGTTCCCTTTAGGTTCCGGATCTATATAATATGAATAAGAATATACCTTTGCCTCAAAGAAATTCTTAGCACCAGTTACACCAACTTCTTCAACGCTGACTTCTGTAAGACGAGCAAGCTGACCCAAGCCAGAGTCTTGCTGAAGCTCGCCAGCACGTGCCTTGCGATAAATCAATAGAAACTGAAATAATGAAATAATATATTTAATTTCGTCAGACGGGAGAGCCTTTTTCGTTCTGGTACTTTTGCACTTGCGCATGGCGTCAGAATGATGCGAAGTATAGTAAGATTAAAAAGTTACTTTGTTTATCTTTTGAAAGCGTTGATCAGTGAGATTTAATTATAACATATTCACATCATAAAATGGCAAAAACTTGCGTCAAAGATTGACGATCGTTATGGCTTCCAAGTACAAATATTTCATTTCATAGGTACGTATGAATTATTAACATGATGCCGTAAGCGTTAACTACTAATGATACCTTTTTGTATCTTTTTGAAATTTAATTCTTCCTTTATTTTCATATTTATATAATAATATATTTTATTGAAAGAGAGATAACGAACCTCTCGAAACGAAATTAGTTCATCGCCATCTTCGTCGACTTCCTTTATCATTGCTTTCAATCCAAGATGAGTTTGCGGAGCACCTAGGACTTCCATCATTCTTTTTAATTCGGTCAAGTCTAGGAAACCATCATTACTTTCATCGAATCTAAAACAAATTTCTTAATTAGTATTATTGTATAACAAAAATGTTATATATCAATCAATAGTATAATTAACAAAATTTATTTAATTAAATTACATAATATATTAATAAAGTTATCGTTAACTTTGGTTGCAATAGCTACATTAATATAGTAAAAAAAAACAATATATCATTGATCAGAATAGGCCCTATTCTGAAAAACATTAAATAAGATACAATGATTTAAATAATTAAATGAGCAAACAAAAATATATTATGTTATTTATTTAATAAAATAAAATTTAAATCAAATAAAAATAATTTAAGAACATTTTATTTTGAAAAAAAGACAAATTATAATTTAATTAAAAAACCAAAACAAAACGATTAGTTGTTTTGTTATCAATGAAGACATTTCATTGTTTTTACCATAGCAACCAAATGAAGGAGGGGCTAAGTAATTAACGTGTGCAATCATTAATTTTTGGTCAGTTTACTGTCGGAATCGTGTTTAGAAAGTTCAGAAACCTTCTCGTGTCGCGCTTTGCAATAGCAATAAATACTTTTGATATCATGCTATATATCTCTTTTCGTTTGTTTATGTTTAATTTTTAAATTATTTTTATTCATAAAAAATTAATACTTCTTTTAATATTCCAAAATTATATTATATGTACTTTTAGATACGAACTTCGAAATATTTTGAAGTATTTATTGCTATTGTGTTACTTAGTGACGTCGTAAAGTAGTGCCGTTGTAACATCGTGTGAAACGCGAGTAGTGCCATAGTGAAGGAGTGAAGCGGCAAAGCTTCACTCCTAAAATACTAAAAAGCTAGTATTTTCAGTCATAGCTAGACCTATGACACTTCGTACCCTTCAGCGTTTAATGCGTTGACACACCTCTAATAGCAAATTTCGGCAGGTAGCGATACCATCTTTAAGACCAAATAATTTGATTTCTCTTAATTTAATTGAATGTAAATTTTTGTATGAAATGTTATTAATTAATATATTTTCTAACTTATTATATTTAAATATATTTAATATTTAATAAATTATCTGACTATTGTCATTTCCGTTGTTATCATCATTGCCGCTAGAATAAATCCCGCGGAGGGGAAGGCGCATGGTAGGGGTTGCGGGGTTTTATCTCGCACGACCCGATGGCATCACTGATCCCAGGTAAAAGTGAGTGTCAGCGTAATTATAGGCTCGTTTGTATCGCCCTTGTGTTTACATTTTTTTTATATTTGTCTGCTTATATTGGTATCCCTATCAATCGATCGTCTTTAATTGCTTAAAATTAATATAACTGCATTTATGCGACTAAATGCTCATCTGCTTTTATAATTTAGAATATTTTCTATTTTTTATGACCAGTATGAGCCTGTCTAAAATTTTAGCAATTTTCGAAAAAATGCACTCCAGATCAAGAAATCTTAAACAGAAGTCTGTATTTATTAATAAATGTAATAAATATAACATGTAAACAAACTTAAGCTTGAAGGCAAAGATAAATCATAACAAATCGCAAAACAAAAATTGTGAAATATCATTAAGTATTATAATTTATCTGTTGCAAATTCGGTAATAATTCATAATAGATTTTTTTTATTGCGAAATGTTGTTAAACTTTAACCAGGGCATTTTTAACTAAAGATAAATTATTAAACTAATCTATTTTTGAATTTAATATGAAATCAAAAATTAACAGTTATCAATATTATGTTTAAAGAAATGCATTGATATTATTTTAGAAAAATTAATAACTTATATTTAAAAAAATATATAAAAAATAAAATTTAAAAAGATCATGTAACATGTCATTAAATTAATACTATATTTATATGTGTTTGATGTTAATTATTCATCGATCCAGTTTAATGATTCCTTTTTGAATGATTCATTAATAAATATGTAATAAACTTGGACCATAATATTTTGTTATTATTTGTTTAGAAAACATAAAACAATCCTGATAATTCACATTAATTGTGAATTTCATAAATTTGTCATAAAGAAGAATAGATTGGCAAATTACATATTCATTCTAGAACATATTGAAATAATTTCAAATATCGTTATTAATTACTATTAGTCATTAAACTCAAACTATTTCTGTATTCTATAAATATCAGTCGCCTCTAATTTCCGTACACAAGAATCCTGCTATTCTATTAATATGTTCACTTTTAGTCATTGCCATGAATATTATTACCTTTATAGGAGAATATGTCACATTAATATTATTTTTCATGAATTTCATATACTTATTATTATAATAAAAATGGACTTTTTTCGTGATGTCATAGTGGGTGACAAATGATAACTTGATTATTATCATTAATATGAAAAATGATGATTCAACAAAGCTTGACAGCTTACTTTTGCCTTTTCATTTCTAAACAAAATAAATACAACTGCATAATAAAAGTTTATTTATTAAAAGTGTTTAAAAATATTCTCTCACCTGTTAAATGTTTTCTCATATTCCTTTATTTCGCGACGTGTTAGATCATGAAATTCCGTGTAGACATTAACAAATTTGTATTGCTTCTTAACTTCCTTCCCTTCCTCTAACTCTTCGTTAATTTTTTGACGTCTTTCGAGGATGTTGCTGAGTTCTGAATCCGCGGGCATTTTGACTAAATTTCAAGACCAAGGTCACCACTGAATATTTATAAGGCAAAAAATAAGAAATTTGTGAATTTGCCGTTTCGCTCCAAGATGGAAATGGTCCACTTTAATTGTTCAATCTTTTTCAACAATAAAACTTGAAGATTTATTTATTTTGAATTAAATCAAAAATTTAATTTCTCCAAATATTGAGGGCACTGGGGAAAATAATACCCTTACTTCGTTTAGCTTGAGACTACTGATGACTAGTCAGCTGGTGGGAACGTGGAGTGAGGAATAACTTGTTAGCTGCGCGCGCGCGCCTCCACAATCCTTTGCCTTGAAATTTATCTTTTATCGGTCGCAAAGATTACAAATTAACCACTTAAAACTTTTAGTGGAAAATGTAGACTAAAAATTTGTACTGCAAAATTCTATAAAATGTTGATATATTCAACTGCAAAGTTGACTGTTGAAAGTGTTGCAAATGCCTTCTCTGTAAGGGAAAATGAAGGAAATGATGTTACCATCCGTCAAATGTATAAAGACGAACGATAGTGGTTAACACCACTGAACTATAATAACGCTGGAACGTGCACTCCCTATGCCTACCCATAAGTGGATTGCGAGTAGAGACAGGCTGCATCTGGATGTACTACTTCTTTCTCTCTTGCTTTTCTACATTTGCGCTTTAGCGTTTTATACCGTCTGATCTAAAAGTTAATTTGTAGACGTATATTGAGTAACATAATTATTGCTTTTTTTTTAAAATATTAATATTACTTTTAAATTAGTTAAATATTAATTGCCGCGATTATTAGCATTATCATGAACAAAAAACAACGAATTAAAAACTTCAAAAACATTTAACATTTTCTATGTTCTGTACACTCATGATAATTTTCTAAGCGGGCTGTACAACAAGGACAACTGGTACACCCACAATCTTTTATCTCTACTCGCATGCGGTGCGACAGTGCACGTTCCAGTGTTATTATAGTTCAGTGATCTCTGATCATCTGATCTCTATAAATATTTCTGGAATTAGACATAGGAACATTTTTGACAAATATTTTTGGAATATTCTGGAATATTTCTTACTATTAGGGTTTATATGATAATTTATCAATATTTTTGCTTTTTAATAAAAATATTTTCTAAATATTCAAATGTCCGCACGCGCGATTACATTTTTTTAATACCTTTTAAATATTTTGTAATATTTATGTAATACTTTACCTAATATAGTGCATTTATATTTATGAATATTTGTTGCTGTTAGGGCATTTAGATGATTTATGTTCAGCAAAGAAACAGAACATTAGATTACGTTTAAATATTAACCGTATAAGCGAACAATATTATTTAATATTAAATAATATCCCAAAATTTCTATAATACCAAAATAATATATCCCAGGAATGTGATATGTCTGCTTCGAATAATATCCCATGGATATTTCTATTACATTTTTGGAACATTATTAAGATTTGTAAAAAAAAAACATTGAATCATGCGGAATTAGTTTTTGGACGTTGCTTCAGTGCCGCGTGATTTAAATTAATTTTTTAAAGTTCTTAAAAATATCCCAAAAATATTAAAAACTATCCCTAGTGGAAATGATTTGCTGAAAAATGCTGAAAAATATTGAAAAACGCTGAAAAACATTGAATACCTGCTAAAATTTGGACTTTCCAGCATTTTTCATCATTCATTTCTACAAGGGATCCTTGGTATATTGTTTGAATCAAACATAGAACATTCATAACACATTCCCAGGATATTATTTAATATTATTCATATTGAATAATATTTTCAGAATATTATTTTACCATATAAAAATATAATTGGTGTTAATGTCCCTGGGATGTTATTCACTTATAGGGGGAATGTTTGTACCGCTGCAAAACAAGTGAAAAAACGATTAGGCTTAGAAGTTGGAAAATACTGTTGGTTCTCGTCGCTCCGTTACGCGTGCTCTACAAGTATTTCGAAGAAGCAGGTCCTTGAACTTGTCAGGTGTTTCTTTCCAGGATGGGGAAGGGAGGTGGTGTAAGTTGCGCGTGCAACATCTTGCAGGTTTCCAGCATTCCGCCGTACTCTATTCAACGCTAAATATCAACTGATAAAAGCACCAGGTTATTATCAATTTTTTCGTCGCACATTATTCTAAATTTTCTTTAAATCAAATACATAGAATTAACACGTTTCGTTTTATTTTAGCATTTAAACATGAAACTCTGTATAGTAGGATTGGTATTATTAATTGTTGCAAAGAATGAAGGACTTCCTACCACAACAGAGGAGCCCTTAACGACAACAATTTTACAAGCAGACGATGTAACGAAAAAAGACGAGGTTCGTTACGATCAGCGTCAAAATGGCACAGAAAATTACCGCATTCACGTTGACGGTTTGGTTCTCGTGGTTGCACCGGTTGAAGCTTTATTATTGGCAAGTGGCGTAGGCGGAAGTGTAGAGGAAAATTTGTCTGTTTTGACAACCGAAGCGCCGAATTTCTCTTTGAAGCCAGAATTTCTTGTAGCCAAACCTAAGCTCCAAAATGATTTGTCTAAGACGGATGAAACAACATCGAAACAAAGGTAAAGATTATTTTTTCGCAAATTCACTTGCACCGAGAGAAAAAAGTTTGAAGAAGTAATTTAAATATTTCGTTGTAATTTGAGGACATGATGGACAATGGGCTGAAACTATTTAGCGACATGTTCAACGTGAAGCTAGTCGCATATGCCAAATTAAAAGTACAGAATATGAAAAAAAGTGTTGAGATAAACAAAAATGACATAAAAAAAATGTTGCTAGTTTTGTTAGATTTTAAGAGAAAAATATTATATCGCTTAGTTTTGACATGTGCGACTACCTTCGTATTGAACTTGGCGCTAAACTAGACTTTTATCCTAGAATGTATTTAGAAATTTGTCAAAATAAAACGAAAAATCATAATATTTACATCTTTTATGAGTACATTGTATAATTTTTTATTGCACTCTTGTAGCTTTGTCCGTTATTATGTCCTCAAAATACAAAAAAAAAAGATTACAATTTTTTCATTTTTCTCTCAATGTATACATCGATTAAAATGTTTAACATTTTTTCTTAAAGTATAATTAATATTTAATCCTTTTATACATTGAGCAAAATTATGGTAGGATTAATGAGGTTTTAGTTGAATTTATTATTACAATTTAGTTGATTATATGTATATATGTGTTAATGTTTAATTATTATGATAAGAATTAAAAATGTGAATTAATACTTAAAATCCTTTAGAATATTTTTAATTATAATTAAGTAAACAAAGTAATGTGTTTACGACTTATTTATTAATCTTTTAATCAAATATACATTATTGCTTTTTTTTATAATAAAATAAAATAATGCCCAAAAAATTGTACAAGAGGCTATTTTTTGCCAATAAATAAAATTGAGAGGGAAGTTTCCACTCTCAAATACTCTCTCATATTTCACATAGTATAATTTAATTGGCTCAAATTAGATGTAAATTCTTTTCGTCGCTTTTTCACTTTTATAAAAACGTATTTGTTTATCAATAATGATGATTCAACATAATATTAGCGCAACTTTTGCAATATAATCGTTTTTTGATCAGATTAAGCATTACAATAACTTCTGTATACTTGAAAGTTAAATTTTGATTTACTTGTAATCTTAAAAATAGCAAAATAAGTTTAATTAATCTCATTATTTTCAGATCCAGTATGAGGTTGATTAATCTACTGACGCCGCTTTTAAAACGTCTGCGTAATTAAGATTTCTCTTGTGTAATTTTGCCCAAGTTGGAAGCTTCGCTGTCACTCGTGATATTGTCGCTTACTATTATTATTAATATATTACATGAAATAAATAAATAATACATAAATGAAAAACAACGCAAAATAAAACAATACATATAAGAAGTATAACTGATGTACTAACTTAGAGCATCTACTTGTAACCTAGACAAGGTAGGCAATAGTCTAGTGTGTGGTATTTTAAGGAAAGCGTGTACTTAATTGGTATAATATTCTAACCATGTATGCATTTAATAATTTCCTTATATGGAATTCAATTATTGCTATATACCGACCATATATGGCCATATGTGGATTAAGGAAAAACAAATATGTCCATATTGTCAATTACCTTGTCTAGCTTCCTTCTAAAGTTAAAGCAATGTTTAAATTTAATAAATATTTTACAATTAAGAAGGGTGAATGTTTAAATGATGAAATTTCATTTATTATAAGATAGTTGTTTTTATTCGTTAAATAAAGTTACAAAATAAAATACAAGTTACCCTTGTAATTATAACAATTTTGTAATTATAATTTTGATGAGTAATAATAATAGAATGATACGACTTGAAAAATAAGGAACAAAGGAAAAGAAAAGAAGCCTTGAGAATACCCAAGAGAAGAACTTGGAAAACGGCGCTGACTGAGCGAACCTTTTATAATCGAGTTTTGGTATAAATATAAATGCGCCACATCGTACACCCAGTTGCATTGAAAGCTGGATGGCTTCGTAAGTAGGTTTAAGTTGGCTATACTAGCAAGGAAATAATAAAAACTGTATAAAAACTGTGTATTCGTATAGAATTTTGCATCCTTTCCTAACCTACGAAAGTTTGTCCTCATTATTTTTTTAATTTTTTGACACATGTAATGAATGCTTATTACGTTAGATCATTCAAAACGGAGCAACGAAATGATCGAACAAGCGAGGTATAATATTTTAATAAACAATCAAGTCATAATTTTTTAAATTTATTGACAGATATATAACTTAAATACATAAAATAAGAAGTTTGCCAAGAATTAGAATTTAGTTTATTAACATTTAAAATGCCCTTTCTTTTCTAATTTTTAATTTTCTTTTTCCTCCGTGCAGGAAGTTTATAAGAAACAAATATGTCAATCGCGTTTAATTTTAACGCGCATAGTATAAGTGCAATTAATTATACACCTTATATTTTCTATAAGAATGATGCAAATCAGCGAAATGTTTTATCGAATAATAATTTTAAAAGTTGTTTATTTTTGCGAGACATGAAAAGCGCTCAAGAGGCCAATGTCCGGCTGTGGCCTCGCGATATGTTGCATTTCCTCCTCTTCTTATTCAGATTATTTCAAAGGTATCCTTGGACTTGCCCTTCTCGCTAGTTCTTTCTCCCTCTTCATTTTATTCATGTTTTATTTGCGTACACGCGCAAGTCATTTACCATAATAACAAACGAGAAGGAAGTGAAATGAAGATAAAAAATAAGATGCAGGAAATGATAAATGACAGCGTAGAAAAATATACGTGCAGTATACACCGACCGAGCGCTTTTAAATAAAAACAAAATAATTTACAGGGAATGTTAAAAAAATATTATATTTTCTTCCAATGGAATCACGTTTATTAATATACTTAATACGTATGCATCGATACATTTTAACACATTGAATAATTATCACCCATTAATACATAAATTATTTCGTCGGCAATAAATAATTACAAATCTCACATCCTATCACACAAAGCAAACATTACTTAAAACCGCCGCCTCCAAATTTACATCTCTACAATTCAAGGCGAAGACACGTGGTACATTTAAATGAATAATCCACATAATGTGACAAAATGTAATTTGTAAAATCAATCAACATATTGAATTGAGACGCAGTATGTATGCTTGAATAGTGGTCTTAAGTTCTACTTACTATTAAACAAGCAATAATTACATATTAATTATTGTAATCATTCAAGCAAATTAAAGATGACGGAACTGAAGAACGAAACGTCTTTTCAAATTAAAAACGTAAACAAAAATTGTTTGACAACATACGAAAGGTCAAATTAACAAAAAAACAATAACAATGCTTGTTATTGTTCTTTTTTTATTTTTTCCAACTAACCCTTGTTGCATTTAAAGACAAAAGAAAATACAATTAGTTTACATTTTACATTTTTGTAACATTTTATTTTTCAGTTCCATTTAAAGGTGATATATTTTAATCAACTTGCTCATCAGCTTGGCATATTCCAAGTTTGTTACGGGATCTGCCTGGACCACAATCCTCTATGCCATCGCCTATAAGTTTTATTGGATGAATCTCTTCCCCTTCTTCGCCGGACCTGACCTTTTTCTCTTTTTCATTATCAACTTCCTTATCAACTGGTAACGGGACAGAAACGGAATCCTCATGAATCCCCTTCACCCGAACGGCCTCATGTTTCTGATGATGTTCGGATCTTCGTCGGGATAAATTCATGACTTTGAGCTCTAGGGTCTTAGAAGTGTCCACATCTTTTTTAAAAACTTCATCGGCTGGAACAATAGTCTTAGTGTTTTCTTGAATGAAAACCGGTTTCGCCTGATCCTGGGCATGCTCCGCAGTAGGACGAGAAACCTTTTTCTCGTCTTCCTCACTTAATTTGAGAATCTCCACGCTGTAAGGTTCTTTGCTTTCATGCGAACTACTTCCCTCGGGCTTGTACTCAATAGATTGCGTTTGGTGGAACTTTTGCCTTGCTTCCATCAAATGTTGTAAAGCTAACGAACCCATTAACCCGAAGTCGCTGCTTTTGCTGTTGGTTGCGATTACGATAAGAAAGTTCTCCAAATCGGCGTGGATATTGAGATTGCCATCTTGGCGTTGGTCGTAAATAACAGGAGCCGAAAATCCAAAAACTAATAATCCGGAAAAAACAATTAAACCAGCACTTTGCATCTTGCACGTTGTATTTTGATCTTGATATTTTCAGTGATCCGCTGTAAGCGAGGTCTGTTTTACAACTGTACAGTCGTGCACTAGGAAGCGAAACACCGTGAGAAAAGTAGGGAAAGGAGATGGTGGTAGAAGCAGCGTTAAAAGGAAAAGATGACTGACATCTCTAATAAAAAGCAGCACAAGTTATGTAATGCATAAAACTATAATGTTGCTAAGCAACGTTATTTTCATTATATTAATTTTTGTAATATGAATTATAAAAACAATTTAAATGTATTGTTAAAATTATTAGTTATTAAATCAAAAATATATTTAAATTATAAGAATATAAATGAATATTTATTAAATTAAACATCTCGTTTATGTTTTGTTTTCCCTGGTTAAAGGAACGCAGAGTTTCATAAGAGAAAAAGAGCTCTTATGAATTCCTCTGGTTTTTGCAACAGAAAAATCATAAGCGGGACATGATATATCACAATACATTATAAACAAAAATTTATTCTAGAAATTAAGTACCATGAGGTTTCGATCTTAAGATCTTGGAGACAGAAACTCGAGATGTTGCCTACTAAGCTACAAACCTTTTATGAAAAGAATATTTGTTTGATCTTCTTCAATATTCCTATCTTTTTCTATATTTTATATAGTTGAATTTAATTGGCTCAAATTTGATGACTTCTTTTTGTCAATTTCTTACTTAAATAAATACTTTTTTAACGTGAATATAAGTAACATGAAAATTTTAGGTATTCTAACCAGTAAATGTTGGCATAATAGTTACATCAAGTTCATGTTGAGGAACCATCAATTCACGTTAATTTTACATGACATTTATCTTCGAGCATAATTAGTCCCGTGTCTCTGGAAAAACTGACATGGCGATGCCTGCCTCGTGGATCATGCTAAAAGAATTTCAGAATAACAGGCAGTAATGGATGGTAAAACGATGTATCGTATTTTCACCACCCGTCACAAAGTATACAATATATTTAGTATAAAAATAATAAAAGAAGTTTCATATAGAAGGAATAATTTTATTGTACTTATCTTACAAATGAATATAATAACTAAATATTATGACAATTTATATTATGATATAACACAACATTTTAGTTTTTAATACTCGGAAAGAGCAAAATTAAAGAGAAGAATTTTCTTTATAACGACGTGTTACAGAAAGCAAAACAATATCGCACGCAAAATAATACCCATTATTTTATTTGCCGTTGTTTAATTAAGAATATTACAATAACAACTTTTCACGTATACTCTTAAATAAATGTACAACACATTCTTTTCTAATTGGCGAAGTTGAACTGCTTGTAGAATATTAAGCAGTGTGCAAAATAGTATATTACTCCACAAGGAAAAAAGTGGTTTTAAGTTGGTAAATAAAGATAAAGCCAAAGGCTTGAGTTATTAACTTAAAGTCACTTTTGTTCGAGTTGAGTACGATATTTTACTCACCGTGAAAATGAAATATGTTGGTAGCCCGCAGGGCTACCAATACATTTTATATTTAAGAGGAGTAAAAAATATTTTTGCATGCAAGTGATCAAGTCCCGGGTGTGATGAATAGCTATTTTAAAAATATAACTTATGTACAAAATAATACATAAATTTAAATCTAAGTATACGTAATGAAAAAGATCGATCGTAATACAGGTGCAAGTATCCTTATCAGAAAATATACTCATATAATAAACATGTTTTCTAACCGTAAGCAGTTACTTAATTGTAAGCATATATTAACATTCTCATAAAATTATTTAGACAAACATGACACATAAGACCTCAACTTAATTATGTTTTTATTCAAATTTAAAAAATATCGAATAGAATGAAACAGTAATACAAGCATTTAATTATATTAAGATATAATTATTAAAATATCGTAAAATTTATTCAATAACAAGTTGCATAATGCATTAAAAGAGAATTTCCTTCAATTCATTAATAACCTCAAAAGATGTTTCGCCGTGTATTAGAAAAAAAATTTTAAACCAATTAGATCAGAGTCTATTATACTAATATTGAACCCAATATGTTGCGCATTTAAGATTACATAAAATGTAATAAGTTGCAAAAGGAAAAAATTGTACAGCACCGTGTGAAGGATGCAAATTTCATCTTACATATTTATAATTATTCTGGATCTTCTTTTATTGGCTAATATTTTAGTCGTCAAAAAGGGCACGATGGACAGCTCCCAAGCTCGGCTGAACGTAACTGGAATTCGCACTTCGTCTATTTCTTAAAAAATAAACATCAACGTTAAAAATAAATACTAAACAAAAATCATCAATTACATTCGATAAACTTATCAAATTAAATAAATAGGAATGTTTATGGATTAACTATCTGCATGCAACATTTTCAAAACATCTTCAATTCTCTTCATCCATGATTAGCTCCAATATTTAATATTTTTATACTATTTTTATATTACTTAAATAAAAACTATAATTTCATTCTTACTCATTTGGTCCAACAGGATTATTTTTAGGACGAGGATTTACTAAAAGACATTTCATTGGATGTCCATCCAGTTGCCTGTTATGATACGTCTCAACGGCCTTCATAGCATCTTTTAGCGTTTTGTAAATAACTTCAGCTGTACCAGATCGAACTAATCTTGATACTAGCAGGTCGCCAACATCTTCAAATAATTCCTATAAGAAAATACAAGAAGTTTAAATTTAATTATCAAATAATTATCTTACTTTTATAACCAAAATGATAAAGTAAGAATTGTGAGGTCAGCCGAGGGACCTAACCCAGCACATTGTAAGCCCTGAGGGCAAAATGTTTAAAATAAAAGTATCTTACTACTATAACCAAAATGATAATACACTCGACTTCCACACATTTGCTTTTATTGGAACCAGAAACTTCCACATATTTGCTTTTCTGGCACAGAAGGTCACTGCGCAACTGCAATACTCGATTTCATTGTTTTAAATCGTATTGACATTTGGCGGGTTTTGTGCTTTTTTCTTATTGGTCAGATTTCAGCAAATGTATGGAAGAAAAAGAAGCAAATGTGTGGAAGGGAAAATAAGTGAAAAGCAAATGTGTGGAAGTCGAGTGTATAATGATATCCTAATAATAGTAATATAACTAATTTATTTTTTATGATTTATTATTTATATGAAAGTGAACAACCATAGATAATTATAATTGTAATTAATTTGCGAAAAATTTGCATGTACGCAGTTGTCAATGAAAGATGAACAATTGTATTAGCAAATGTAGGTATATTTAGTTTCATAACTTTAAATTATTGCATGGCAAACAATGTTTGTAAGTATTTAGAAGATCAAATTAATAAAATAAAAACAATATTGTTTATTTATATCCAAAGGACATAAAAATGGACGTAAATGTAAAACAATAAAAGTTACTTTATATATTTTTTTTAAAACGTTTTATTTTTCAGTACCATAATTAATATTACGTTACCTTAATATCTTCTTGTGTAACATTCGATTGCAAATTGGAAACAACAATTCTGTATCCAGTAGTTTGACTTGCACTGTTACTTGGCTTTGATCGTCCTAATACATTCGCTGATAATGATTTATCAGGAATTGAATCTAAATGTGACTTAACGCCAATATCCCTGTAGATCCTCGAATCATAATATTTATTATCAATGGTGTTTGTCAGCATAGGTCTGAAGCAAAAAAATAGTAAATATAAATTACAATGATATAACTGAAATACTTGACCATTCCGGAACATTTAGAACATCCCCTATATATAGACATGACTAACAGCAATTTTGGGTACTCGCCCTATTTGGAGCCGTATTTCGAACATCGACACACGCACACGACACGTGCACACCATGATTTTTTAGCGTGGCATCACTGTTTTGTGTGTATTTATGTATGATGTAGCATTGCCACCCTACAAACATGGTGTGCCCGTGTTGTGTGCCCGTGTCGTGTGCATGTGTCGATGTTCAAATTACGGCTCTTGGGAGACTAAGTACGAATTGGATATTCAAATTATGGAGGGAAATTTGAAAATGTGAATTTAAACTGTTATAAATTTGTAAAAACTAATTTTTATACATTTTTTTAAAAACTAATGAAACTAACATTGCCGGGCGCCAGGGGCGTAATTTTAGGAAGTGACCTCAAAACTGTCATTAAACATACATATGTATATGTATACCTTTGTGAAATG
>JABFPN010003015.1:0-19610 GCA_022817305.1 Leptoteleia sp. ZL-2020
AATTTGTTAACTTAGTTTATTAAAAATAGTAATTCTATGCAGTTTCATATAATTTAACAATCTGTTTATTAAATTTTAGTAAACTGTTCAATAATTGGTTTATGAACAACATAGGCAATGGGTTAGCGATACAGATGAATAGCGACATCCAACGGAAAAAACATAAAATAAAATGTTTGCCAAAAATTAGAATTCAGTTTGTTAAAATTTGTAATCCCTGGTTTCTTAATTTTTAATATTCTTTCCTCTCCGTGTAATTATTAATATTTATAGGTAAAATGACTGCTTTTGATCATGGAAAAATTTATGATCGAACTGATTAAATTGCACATCTTTCTTAAGAGGATGTCACGAGCACGGTTGTCACTTGAAAAACTCGTTGAAAATTACCGACATATTTCTTAACAAAATTGAATGATATTTGGCATTAATGTTTCATAGATACGAATATTTCAATTAATGAAGTGAAATTATTGAAGACTAGAAAAATTATGTTTATAAATTGATTATTATTCATGAAAAAATCATTACGGAAACAAAATAATTGGAAATAGATTATACCAGAACGTATAGTTTTTTTAAATAAATAAGGTAAAAAATAAATGATTATTTATGTTTTATATAAATTAAATATATATTTATATTTGAAAACATTTAACTTCATTATTCGAAGAAAAATTCATTATTTTACTCGCCTAGAATTTACTATCTTGAGCATTTATACATACATGAAAAAAAGTATTCGCTTTGATAAATAAATGAGTTTATTTAGCAATTTGTAATTAATTTAGTAAGAATTTATATTATTTGCAGAAGGACATATATATTAAATAAAATAAAATGGATATTTAAAGGTTAGATAAGCTGTATGGCTAATTCAACCTATAGGGACTCAACATAACCTCAACATGTCAACGAAAACTACTTCGATTTCACTGTGTTGACGATTAGATAAATTTGTATGGCTGATTCAGTATATAATTTCTACACGTGTCAATAATAGCCAAAAAATATATTTAATTTAAATAGAAATTTAGTAGTGCACTTCATAATTTTTTCCGTATATATGTTCGCAAACAGTGTTTAAATATTATACATACTTGTGAGTTTTCATAATTATTAAAGTATGTAAAATACTAAATTGATGTTTGGGGAATATTATAAGAATTTAAGTATATAACAAGGTTACTAATAAAAGCTAGTAATTTGTGTCAACATTTTTTTAGTTTTTTCACTTTATTTTTCCCCGTGTAGTATTCATGAATTGCATCTATTGATATACAAGAGGTAACGAATCGTAAATCTCGATGTTCTGGAGTACCGGACTTAGTTATTGGCTATTCGATATATCTGATACTCAATAGCAACAAAACGACACATTAGATCTGAATTATAGGACATCCTTAATTCTGAGTTATAGGGAAGATGTAAAAGTATTGAATTATGCATTGCTCAATTACATTTCTTTTTCAGCGATAGCAGGTTTTCTGTGCAATAAACCTACGTTACTAAAGTTTTAACTAATTATTATATGATGCTATACTTCACTGTGTATATTTCTTGTTAAAATTATATTTTAGTAATATACTAAGGGTATTTAAGTTGGTAAAATTTAGTAATACGTTTGCATTACTTTTATTTACATTTTTTATATTTATTATATATACTATTATATTATATTTATTAGTCAATAAATTGACTAAAAGTTATTTAAAGATTACACTTTTATAAGTTTTAGGAAATGTACCAGTAATATTATTGCAATATGAAAATCTTTGTTTTAATTGCAATTTTTTTTAGTTGAATATTTATGTACATTATAAGCCCTCACTTTTGTCCTTCTCACTATCGCCATTCTCTCATTTTCGTCGGATTTTCTCCCTCACTTTCGTCAGAAATGTTCCGTTTGTTTAGTTATTGAAACTCTATATCCGGTTCGCTACTAACCAATAATAACTAAATATCGATGGCGGGAAATTTAAACTTGCTTAATTGTATACAGTTTAAGGCTGGTTTACAACAAAACAACCGAATAGAAATAATCAATGAAAATATACATGCGCTAAATAATTGCGCAATTGCATCCCGAAGAAATTGAGAGAGTTTCCGGTCTCGAGTAGGACGAAAGTGAGAATTTATAGTGAGAATGTAATAACTATTTAGTTCATAATGTAACTGTATTTTTTTATTTACTCTTTTCTTAGCAAGACACTTTATGCATTCCGCGATGTCTCCGTGACAATTTCGAAATCTATTATTTTATTTAACTGCGTAAGAATTCGTTTGTTTGCCCTTGATAATACAGAAAAGAAGAATAAGGCTTTCAAAGTGGCGTACTACTACGGAATTATAATGTTTCCTGTCTGCGTGACATACTTAAAATGTCAGAAGTTTTCACAAGTTCATCTTCGTTTACAATATGGATTAAAATTTTAATATCAGAGAGAGAGAGAGAGAGAGAGAGAGAGAGAGAGAGAGAGAGATATTTAATGTGCAATTAATTCAATTTCAAAAACAATTTAATTATATCACTTTTTACAGCTATTGTTGCAACTGCAATAAAAAAAAATGCTTTCGTAACTTTTAATTCTTATATAATAAAAATGTTTTTGTAAGTTTATTAACTTGTTACGAGCGCTAACTTTGTAAGTTGAAAATGAAATTATATTTTGTTTCACGGCCTCTGAAGTGCTATAAAGCAATTATTTGCAACAAACATAAACAATTAAAGTAATATTTCGAGTGACGTGTAAAAGCAAGAGGCACACTCTTAAAAAATCATTTCAAATTCAAAGGAATAGTTTCAAAATAAAATGATATTCTGGTTAAAATAACGAGAAGAGGATTTCATTTGAAAATAAGAGGAATTTCTTGTTACGACTGTATATTTACGCATCCTCTGAAAATTAGAGGAATATCATTTGTAGTTCATACGAATTTCGTGTAAAATAAAAGTAAGTTGTTTCTCTTCCTTAAATTTTGTTATTAAAGCAATGTGACAGGTGACAACGTAACCTATATATAACAGATATCGCACGTACGATTTCCATGTCTTATTCTTAAATTAAGAGGACTTGTAGTAAATTTGAAACGATACCCAATAGGAAATGTTCTAACGGCCCAGAAAAGGTACAATACTGGTGCCAGAGTGGCCAGTACTGGCAATATTCGCATGCCAGTACAGTGCCAGTACAGAATCTGTACTGGAGTGATAACACTGGGCCAGACCTGACAGCCAATAACAAGACAATACTGGTTAATAATCCTGCCAAGATTGGTTGACAAGTCTTCCTGTACTGGTTAACAATCATGCCAATACTAGTTAACAATTCTGCCAATTCTGACACAAATTAGGTATAATATAATAAATTGTAAGGAATACTTTAATAATCAGCTTACTCTTTTTATTTTAAAATGAAATATCATTAGAGGAATTTAATTTTATTTTGAGCAGATCATTTTTAAGAGTGCAGATAGAGTACAATTATATACTATTTTTTTCCCCCTTTTGGCATGTAATGTCGCGCGATCTGATACGTGGAAATAAAAATAAAGAACGAAAGAGTTGCATTTGGTGTTTAATTCTTGGTTTTTAAATAATGCTCTGTGTATTACTCGAGCCCTTTTTTTGGAATTACGCATAAATTTGACTTCTTTCTACGAATGAAGCGTGCACACTGAGAGAAATTTGCATAGTTCGCCCAACTAAAAACTTTAAGTTAATTGTCAAATAACCCACGTGGAAATTTTCATACGGCCCAATACTGGCACAGTACCGACGCCAGGGTTGCCGTTACGGGCGTCTGTATTGACTCAGTACCGGCACCGGTATTGGCCCTGTACGGGAGTGATAACACCGGCAGGTATACGGTCCAGTGGTTAGTCAGTACAAATTCAGTACTGACTTACTACTGATTCGGTACTGGCTCAGTACTGTTTTAATAATAATTCGGTATTGTTTTATTTGAATATAAAAAAATTATATTTATTTTCGAATTGTGTATTTGTATTAATATACACAGTTAAATAACTTTTAGTTAATTTAAGTCTATTTTCAAGTAATTTATTGAAGGTAAATTTGTACCATCCTAGATTTGAACTTGAGACTCCAACGTGTTAGCCTGATGTTCTGTCCCTGCGCCATCAATCCTTAGTTGTAATGCTATAATCTTAAACACATAAGTATAATAGATAAATGCTGGCACTCTTTGCATACCAATACCATGCCTGTATTGAACCAGTACTCAACAAATAGATAAAGTTTACTGGCTTAAATCCGTTTGCCCATAGGTGACAGTACTGGTTCTGCATTGTTTGTCTACTGGCACCATTTGTATACCAGTATATCGCCTGTATTGAACCAGTACTGGACAAATATATAAAGTTTCGTTTGCAGGCAAGTACTGGGCAAGTGTCGGCGGAGTACTGGTTGGACAGTTAAGTCAGTACTGGCTTAGATCCGTTTGTCCACTGGTGCCAGTAGAGATACAGTACGGAATCAGTACTGGCCTATAGTACTTTGCCATAGTACGGCTGTCAGTGCTGTGCCAGTATCGAACCAGTTATCAGCCAGTTATCAATACTGGCGGTTTCCACCTGGGAAGTTGGACTAAATAAATTTATAGTTGGACAGATCAAAAACTATAGTTGTGAGAACTAATTCAGTCACAACTTACTTTTTTAGTTCGTTTTTTCGACAACTCATAAAATATAGTTCGAATAACTAATATTTCTTACTTGTGTTCAAATAAATTATTTAGTTGCTGTAGAAACAAAACAATCATTTCGTTCAAGATTGTCGGATTCAATGTAACGTCTGCAAACAAAGAGGCCAGAGTGATTTTTTTCGTTTTTCATGGATTACTGTCACGGATTAAATTAATGAATACAAGTATTTATTTAATGGCTCGATATATGTTGTAAGAAAAATGTATACATTGTCATTTGAAAGTACTGAATGTTTTAGGTTAAATTGTGACAACTAAACATTAAGAACAGCAATATTTTCAAGGTAATTATTTATAAAGTGAGCATAAATTAAAATTTAGTTTAATAATAATAAAAAAAATGATTCAAACAGTATTTACATCAGCTGTGATATGAAAATAATATGTAAATATAATTGAAATAAAATCATTGGTTGGACTATGTATTCCTCTGACTGCAACTAACATTTTCTTAGTTCAATCAACTGTTGTTCAGCAATTGATATAACTTTTCTTCTTAGATATATTAATTGAGTTATACTATACTCGTCGAAAAAACAAATTAAACTATTTTTAGTTAGCTGCACTATATTTTTCTATGAGTGCACTGGATTAAAAAATTTCGTTCACTTTTTTTTTGCAAGTGATTAAACGTTAACTCTACGCGGTTCATTTAATACAATAAATTGGTTATTTTAATTGATTAATCGAAACTTATTCAACGGCTCCCCAACGATTTCGTTCGTATCTCCAAATGTAAGCTAAAACATTTATCAGAACTAATCAAATAATTGTATTAATAAAAATTGAACATTGGTCGTATTTGGACCATAAAATGGAAAGTTAAAATAATTATTAAAAGATAAATGAATTATTATTAATACAGTAATTTAATCTATAAAAAGTCGTATCAAAAGTATAAGACATATTCACGTGTTTTTAACAGTTTTTTAAAGTAACTGAGATGAAATGTTCATTAAAATTTATTATACCTTATAAAAAACTGGGAACAAAGTGCTGTAGTAATAATGAATCATACTTGGTCCATATATGTTTCCACAATTTCATATAAGGAAATAAAAAAAATCATATATGGATATGTGTTTTCATATATATATTGGATATAATTGATATAATATTCTAGCCATATATGCATTTCATAATTTCCTTACATGAAAATCAATGATTGCCATATATCGACCATATATGGCCAGAGATGGATTAAAGGAAAAACATATGTGGTCCATATATGAATTTTTTGTTTCCTTAGTCGAAAATTTTTAAAACATATATGAACCATGCATGTTTCATTTTTACTATTACTTATTATACATTATAAAACAGTATTATTAAATGCCATTCAATGAAATTGTATTGAAATTTTCGTGAAAGGTCATCGGAAAACGGCTGATAACATTTCCTTTAGTTGTAAATGAAATTTTGGAAGATCTTCTATTCTTGAACGATCCCGTGAGATTACTCGTACCAAATAAGATTCCTTTTTTTTCGGCTACTTTCAGCTATTCGTAAGCACTTTGCTCTCTAGACTTCATAAGAAATTCAATTAAATGAATTTCTTATTTTCGTATGCCCGTTTGTTATTCGCGGCACACTCAAACGAAGTGTGGCGAAGTACCTCGTAATCCAAACGCGCCAACAACTAATTGCAAACTAATGAAATTCTAATGTTATCGATCTTTGATATAATAATAAGCATTCAGGGATTCGTGAATTATTGGACGGCTGAAAAAAAGCTGAAAAATTCATTGCTCGCAAGGACCTCGGTAAGCAGGAATTTCGTTCTGATAGCAATAAGTTGTATTATTGATTTCAGTTTCGAATTGAAAATATAAGTTTTCAGCGCAACAATAGTATCGTTAAGAGAACTGACATTCTTTTTTTCTTTTAAAACTTGACAATTTCACGGGCTTAATAATTTATTAGCAAAATCGATATATATATATATTTCGTCTTTCTTTACTTCTTATCATGTTTTCTAAATTCTTATATTTTTAATTATCAATAAATGAGAAAAAAATTATCAATAAATTAGTAAAATTTAATGGGAATGTTTATATCACTTAATGCTGACTTTACAAGAAGTGAATAAAACATTTCATTTTTCAAATTTTAAGAAAATTAACGAATAATTTTCGTGTTTGTTTTCTTATTTAATATGTATTCCATAGTAAAAATGAAACATATATGGTCCATATATGTTTTAGTAGTTTCATATAAGGAAATAATTCATAATGGACATATATTTTCTTCCTTAATTCATATATGGTCGATATATGGCAAAAATTGATATACAATTCTAGCTATATATGCATTTAATACTTTCCTTATATGGAAATCAATTATTGGCATATATCGACCATATGTGGCCATATATGGATTAAGGAAAAACAAATGTCCATATATGAATTTTTTAATTCCTTATATGAAATTGTTAAAACATATATAGACCATATATGTTTCATTTTTACTAGGGTTGATTCCTTTTTTATATACATATATATATTTGTATACTACAAAACTGAAAAGTGTATATTCATGATGCATGTTATTTAAATTAGGTTTTTAAATGTTTTGTTGAAGGATGGTGTAATTGTTTAGTATTTCTTAATTGCATGTATATTGCAAGGTAAAAAAAGGGAACAATAATAAATAAGTGACCGTAGTTACACGTTATCACTTTTCAAGGGATTTGCTTCTAGTACAAAAGATTTAAAGTCAAACGACTTTGCATGAAAAAGGTATTTCATAGACGCAACTCGGTCGTTTATTTTATTTCAATTTTCATTATCATTCATTTTTTAATTACAATATTGGTCTCTTCGCCGGATTCATTATGCATTTAACTATGTATCAGAAAGAATATTCATAATATTTTAATTTTCGTCAGATCTTATTTCCTTGCCTCAGCGCTTCGACTAATTGATTTTTCGATTACCGACAATCCTAAACTGTTAAGCTTATTTTTTTTTTTTTTTAAATTAATTAACAGTAATAATTTTAATGAAAAACTTTGTATATACTATCACTCAGCAAACATCACGTGTCAAAATTGACGAGTTTTGTATGTAATTATATGCACATGGAAAAAATTATGAAGTGTACTCCTAAATAGCTATTCAAATTAGATATATTTTTTGGCTATTATTGACACGAGTAGAAATTATATACTGAATCAGCCATATAAATTTATCTAATCGTCAAGACAGTGAAATGGAAGTAATTTTCGTTGATATAATAAGGTTATGTTCAGTCCCTATAAGACAAGTGTATGCTTAAATCAGCCATACAGTTTATTTTATCTAAAAATAGTCATTTTATTTGATTTAATACGTAGATATTCTGCAAAGAACATAAATTCTTATTAAATTAATTAAAAATTGTTAGATAAACTCATTTTTCCACCAAAACGAGTACTTTTTTTCCCCGTACATACAGCGTATAGATTAATCAGCTATACAAATTTATCTAATCGTCAACATAGTGAAATTGAAGTAGTTTTCGTTCACATGTTGAGGTTATGTTGAGTCCCTATAAGATAAGTATACGGTCGAATTAGCCATACAGTTTATCTAACCTCTAACTATTCAATTTTATTTGATTTGATATGTATGTCCTTCTGCAAATAACATAAATTCTTACTAAATTAATTAAACATTACTAAATAAACTCATTTATCTACCAAAGCGAATACTTTTTTTCCCGTGCAAGATCCAGCCCTAACATTTATCACTTGTTCTATATTGATTAGCGTTCGTGTGAAATTTTTTTTTGAATATATTAAAAAAAATTTAATATACTAAAATTGATTTACCAAATCCAAGTCCATGCTAGTCACTGGGTGTTGGTTACTGCTCACTGATCACTGATTACTTCTCCAAGATCATTTGTTGTGGATTATGGATCTCGGGGTATTTGTCGTGTGTACCGGGTCACGGATCGCGAATTCGTGCTATGCACTACGCACGAGGCATTGATAAACAATCGCCTGAGAAACTGAAAATTGATTTAAAAATACAACTTATTAATTTATTATTTAAAAAATATAGGATTTATAACTAGACCGTTTGGTTAAAGATATTTAGCTGACAGAACAAAATTTTTGGTTGTAATTATGAATATTTTTGTTTATCTTAACTAAATTATTTTTGTTAGTATTTGGTTATCTTAACCCACTATGGGCTGAATTTTTGTTTTAAATCCAAAAAAATTAGGGGAACAAAAAGCAGTAATTATAAGCCTATATATGCAAATGAAAAAATAATTATAGTAGTATATATTGTGTAGTAGTACATTAACTATGTGACTTTCAATTCAAGCCATCTCACGAAAAAAGCCATAATTATTTGTTAAATATCGATAAATTGGAATGTGACCTGAAAGTTACACGGGCTCATAGAGGGTTAATAAAGATATTAGTTCAATTAAATTTATAAAAGCTTTGGTCGGCTAAAAAAGAAATAAAATTTTCGTCATACATGAACAGAAAATGCCATTTTTCGAAAACTCCCTAGGGAGAAAAATGGCGTTTTATGTTCATTCATGACGAAAAATATCGTTTGCACCATGGGAGATGATTAGAAATCCCGATCCCTCGCAATTACAAACCTCGCCTGCGGCTCGACTTGTAAACTTTGCTCGGGAAACGGGATTTCTCATTCCGTCTCCCTTGGTGCAAAATATACTATTTTGGTTGCCTTAAGTACAATTTGGTAATTACAATCAAATATTTTTTTCCGTCAATTCTTTGAAGAAGGGGTTTTCGTTGTTTCGAATGTTTTTATTCGATATTTCGAACCAATGCAATTTGTTAATTTAAAAATTTAATTAATTAAACTCTCACAAGAATAATCATAAAGAAAAATGCTTATGCTATTGAAATATACTCTGTGACTATATAAACTGAATTATTGAAGCACATACAAATCTATAACTGTAAGTAGACTCTAAATTAACATTATTTTAATTCTGTTCTTTTTAATGCTACATTACACTCGACGCTCCCATTTTCAGCGAGATCGAGACCGGAAACGCTCCCATTTTCAGCGGGGCGCGCGTGTATATAGCAATTGCGCACGTGTTTAGCGCATGTATATTTTCATTGGTTACTTCTATTCGGTTGTTTCGGTTGTAAACTGTCTTAAACTGTATACAATTATTAATGAATTAAGCAAGTTTAAATTTCCCGCCAGCGATATTCAGTTATTATTGGTCAAACAGCGAACCGGATATAGCGTTTCAATAACGAAACAAATGGGACATTTCCGCTGAAAATGGGGAAGAAATTTCGCTGAAAATGGGAGCACGTTGAAAATGAGAAGGCTGAAAATGGGAGCGTCGAGTGTATTTGAAAAGAAATTAATATTCGATGCACCTGCATACTCAGTAAAAATGGATATGATTGAAATTACTTTGGTGACCTAATATTTTAACAAAATTCTATGAAGTTTTTGCTCATAACAGTAAAACTTATAAGACATATTAATATTTTTATACAACCAAAATAAATGAATTCATGGACACAAATAATTATATTACGAAACACTTAAATAATTTATTTCCATAAGAGACGAGAGAATATAGAATTTTGTAAATGAAATTCATAGATTTAAACTTTCAAGCTTTTGTATACGTTACATTAAATGAAGTAAGAAAATTTAATTGGGATTAATTAATGAAACGATTTCATAACAGTGTTCTTATACACTATATTGAAATGAATTCAGTTTAGTTATAATATTTCTCTGAGTGTGCCTTTTTGTATCAATAAAAAATAATAGACTTTCGAATGAAAAGAAGAAATTAAATTACATTATTAATACCCATGAAAAAAATTAATGTAGGTTGCCATATATGCGGCATATATACGACATATGCACTACAAGCTCTCACTTTAGTCCTGCTCGACGCCGGACTCTGACACTTTCGTTGGGGCGCCATTGCGCAAATGTTTAGCGCATGTATATTTTCATTGGTTATTTCTATTCGGTTGTTTCGTTGTAAATCAGCCTTAAACTGTATACAATTAAGCAAGTTTAAATTTCCCGCCATCGATATTCAGTTATTATTGGTTAGCAGCGAACCGGATATAGCATTTCAATAACGAAACAAACGGAACATTTCTGACGAAAATGAGGGAGAAAAACCGATGAAAATGAGAGCATGACGAAAGTGTGAAGTCGAAAGTGAGATTTCGTACGGTATATGGCATATATGCAGGCATATGTATGGCATATATGTGGCATATATGCGGAATATATGTAGCATATATGTGGTATATATGCGGAATATATGTGGCATATATGTGACATATATGACATATATGACATATGTGGCATATATGTGACATATATGTGACGTATATGTGGCATATATGTGACATATATGTGACGTATATGTGGCATATATGTGACATATATGTGACGTATATGTGGCATATATGTGACATATATGTGACGTATATGCGATATATATGCCACCTATATAAAATTTTTTCATCATTACATTCACCTTACGATTCGAGGTACGTTTTAATTAAAATTTTGTTTATATGGGAATATTTGCAGATAAGTATGTTGGTGGGATTTGGCAATCCTAAATTCGACACTAACACGGAACCAAGAAACTCATAAAGTATTATTAGACACCCCCGATAGAAATGGATTGTTATCGGAAAAAGTAATGGATAACGTCCTACGAGAACTCCAAGGTACAACCTTTGAACACGAAGAAAAAGTACTGCAAGCATGCCAAAGAAAATGAAATGTACATATTGCGAGAAAGTGTTTATGAATTCAGAAAATTTATCGAACCACCTTAAAGTGCACACAGGGGAGATCTCCCATACGTGCGATTGGTGTAAAAAAGCGTTCAAAAACAAGTCGCTAATGATGAGACACGTCCGAACGCACGCGGAAGAAAAACCCTACAAGTGCACTTGCTGCGGAAACAGCTTTTCACGCAAAGGTCACCTCAACAGTCATCTTCGGATACACACCGGTGAAAAGCCGTACAAGTGCGAATATTGCGGGAAACGTTTCTCCCAGAAAGGTCACCTCGACGGACACGTTCGCATGCATACCGGGGAAAAGCCTTACTTATGCAAATACTGCGGAAATGGTTTCTCCCAGAAAGGTCACCTAGATGGACACGTTCGGATACACACCGGGGAAAAACCCTACCAATGCAGTTATTGTGGGAATAGTTTCACTGAAAAGGGAAGCCTTCAAAAGCACGTGCGAATACACACCGGTGAAAAACCGTACCAATGCAGCCATTGTGGGAATAGTTTCTCGCAGAAGATTCATCTCAACCGACACGTTCGAATACACACGCGGGAAAAGCCCTACAAGTGCGACAATTGTGGGGGCAGTTTCTCGCAGAAGATTCATCTGGACAGACACGCGCGAATACATACTGGAGAAAAACCGTATCGGTGCGATTATTGTGGGAACGGCTTCGCCGAGAGGGGCAGTCTTCAGAAGCATGTCCGAATTCATACTGGGGAAAAACCATACAAATGTAATTATTGTGGAAACAGTTTCTCGCAGAAGAGTCATCTCGATGGACACGTTCGAACGCACGATGAGGATCGACCGCATAAATGCAAAAGCAGCCCGGACAAACCGAGTCATAAAGCATCATCGCCGGAATATATCCAGATAAACGTGAAAGAGGAAATGTCCGATAATTTCATAACCGAATCGATTACGTATTGTTGTTTATACTGTTCCCAATCTTTTTCATCGAAAACCGAGTTATTGATACATTTACAGAAATATGATATAAGATAATTTTGTTGATTGCTTACTTGCGTACACTGTAAAAACAGGCGTTCTTCAAGTGTTCCGAAAAGAACGGGAACGGCAATAAAACGTTCTGAAAAAAATTAATGCGTTCTCCACAGAACACATGTACAATAAAGCGTTCCGGAGAGAACGTTAGTTCTTCTAAGCGTTCCGGATAGAACGGATAATGCAGAACATATAATGTGTTCTGTACTGAACACTTTAGGCGAAAAAGAACGTTTTCATTATAAAACGTTCCAGACATCGGAACGCAAAGATTGCGAAGAACGTTGACATTGTAATTATTTATATTCACATAATCATTACAATTAAGTTTCTCTGATATATATAAATATTTAAATATAAAAATATAATATCTGTTTAAAATTATCAATACGAAATAAATTTAATACTTTATTTTAAATAAAAAAATAAAAATAATAATAAAAAAAATATTCATTTATATGAGAAAATATTATTTATTTTCATTAAAATTAACCTATATATTAATTCAAAAATATATAATGGAATCAAAATGAAATGATTACATTTCAATAACTAAGATATCGTACAGTCCACATTGTGAATGTTTTCTTATGATCGACAATTGAAACACACTTAACCTAACCTCTTACGTTCACATGGTTGATGCCGCGTGCGTGAACTTGGCACGTTTGTTTTGTGTCGTGAAACCTTAAAATGTATAAAACAAAATAATGGGCCAATAATATTAATACATAATAAAACTTATATACATTGATTTTAATATCGTATTAATATAGACCGTTGACAGTAAAGAACGTTTTATGCGTTCTTTTTTGGACCGTTTTAAACGCTTTAGTCAGGAACACTTCAAACGTTCCAAAAAAGCGTCAAAAGCGTTCTGTACGGAACGCTTGTTTTTGCAGTGTACGAGTCCCTACTTAAAATGAAAAATATACTTTCCATATATGTTTTAACAATTTCATATAAGGGAATGAAAAATTCATACATGGACATATATTTTTTTTCTTAATCCATATACGGCTATGTATGGTCAATATAGGAAAAATGAAACTTATATGGTCCATATGTTTTAACAGTTTTTCGTATAAGGAAATAAAAAATTCATATCTGGACATATATGTTTTTCTTTAATCCAAATATGGCCAAGTATGGTTGCCATACATGGGAATAATTGATATAATATTCTAGCCATATATGCATTTATTAATTCCCTTATATGTGTATCAGTGATTGCCATATATCGATCATATATGGTCATGTATGGATTAAGGAAATACATATATGTCCGTATATGAATTTTTTTATTTCCTTATACGAAAAAGTGTCAAGACATATGTGGATCATACATAGACCATATACATTTCATTTTTACTAGGGGTGTGTTCCATTTTTCTATTTTGATGTTTCATTGCAACGAATATTTATTTAAATTCTTGCACAGTTTCCCTGCATATAACAAAATGTAGTATTGATTCGAATTAAATAAAATATTTATTCTGAAGGAATCCTTCTTTCATTTAAATGCAACATTACCCGTTTATTTGATATGAGAATTCAATAACATGAAATTAATTGAATTTTCAGTTTTTTAATAATACAATCTTTCAGCACTTTCTGTTACCATTTTTATTTATTTATTTATTTAACATGAACGGGTATAAACCCTTTACAATAAAGAATATAAATTAAAATAGCTTTATAATCATCTGAATATTTTTAAGGCTCTAACATTTCAATTTTGTTCTATTTTCCAAAATATCATAAAATATCACAAACTGTTGAGTAGTAAGCTTACAAATTGAGATCTGGTTTTTGTGAAATCAGATAAGTTAAGATGCATGTTGTTAGCGGTTCTCAATATTCTCTGAACAGTATTAGATAATGCCAAGTTTGTTCAATAAAATTCAGTTTTAAATAAAACGGTATGTCTAATTATTCTTGTGAGAACTTGGAACTTAATTTCATTGTGTAATGCTACAGACTTAACAGAATAATTTAGTATATGTTTTTATTTCTTACATTCAATTGGTCGAGTCTAAATGTAGAAAAAAATGCGTCTTAATATCAATTAATACTTATTAGGAAAGGAATGATTGATTTAAACCAAATTTTAAGACATATAAAAAAAAATGATGAGTATTTTCAAACCATGTTACATTTTGTACCTTACCATTTGGCACATTGATCTCTTCTGTTCCAATACCGATTTAATACATTATCCCAGTTCGGTCCAATATATTATTTTCAACTTAAATTTATTAACCACAAATCGAAGACTTTTTTTTTATCTGCAAAACGACATTGTTCTATTTTAGATACAAAATGACTGCGACAAGTACGACTGAAAAATCGACGAGCAACCCGTTAGAGCAGTTTGTTTTGCTAGCCAAAACTGCGAAGGGAGCCGCCGCCGTGGAGCTGATAAGGCAGGCAGTGGAAACGCCCGGCGTACACGTGTTCGGGGAACTTCTCGATATGCCAAATATCAAAGAATTGGAAAACGGCCCGCACGCGGAATATTGGAACACGCTGAACTTGTTCGCTTATGGCACCTACAAAGATTATTTGGCCAACAAGGAGAAGTACTTCGAGCTGACGCCCACGCAGAAGAAAAAGCTCCAGCACTTGACCATAGTCACCCTCGCCACTAAATCGAGGTGTATCCCCTATTCGGTCCTCCTGGAGGAGCTCGACATCAAACACGTGCGAGATCTAGAAGATTTAATTATCGAGGCCATCTATTCGGACATTATTCATGGGAAGCTTGATCAGAAAAATTCCCAGCTCGAAGTGGACTATGCGGGCTTAGGTCGGGATGTCAGGCCTGGGGATGCTGGCGCTGTCGCGGCCACTTTGTCCGCTTGGGGTCAGGCGTGTGAAACCATTCTGTCCTGCATCGAGCGGCAAGTCGAGCACGCTAACCTTAAGAAGCAGAAAGCTACGCATCATAAAGAAAAACTTCAGCAAGAGGTAAGACCTTATGCTTTATTTTTTCTTTTCGAGAAAGTATTGGAATCCTGGGGGTTGTAAATACAACGAAGGGTGGACTTTTATTTGTTTAACAATATACCATGGAAAAATAATTACACTGAGAAAAATTGAACAGTACACTGAGAGAAATAGATAGTTAAAATAATGATCTAGATAGTTTTTCTGAATATCTGTGATAGTAAACTTTAATATCTGTTGATAGTAGAGCACACTACTATCTGGATAATTTTTCGAACTATCTGGATAGTAAATTAAACTGTCAATAAAATAATAACCTGCTAATACAAAGTATAATGAATTAAAAACCGAACTTAAGTACATAAACCTTTAAACACATCAATTAGTTCTATAAGGTTAAATGCTGTCAAACACCACTTCCACAACAATGTTTCAACAAAACACAATTCAGAAATATAATTGGAAATAGGCTAGGTACGAGTGTCGTGCGCATCACTATCGACCGCGCGATATCGATATCGATTTACTATCTGGATACTTCATTTTACTATCTGTTTTTAACTATCTATTTCTACAATCTAGATGGTGCTTTTAAATATGTATTTCTCTCAGTGTAAAAGTTACTGTTTTTTAAAAGCAAAGAAACAAGTTTTAAATGTTATATTTATAAATGAAACAGAAATTTTTCATTTTAAAAAACTGTTATTTTTACTGAAAGACGGACGTGTAGCTGAAATACAGTTAAAAACAGTAATTTTTTCTGTCATATTTTTATCAGTGTACCAAATCTAACCGAGGGTTCAGATGAATATATGAGAGAAAAATGTTTGAAAAAATTATATATTTTTGTATTTTGAGGACATACCAGACTAAAAAAAATTTCCTAATAAGAATGAAACACATATGGTCCGTATATATCTGAACAATTTCATATAAAGGAATAACAAATTCATATATGGACGTATGTTTTTTTTAACATGTGCACAGAAGCTGTTCTGTTTCCGTCCTGTTTAGATGATGGAAACTAGCTAATTATAAACGCGAGCGGAAAACGACTAGTTTCCTTCCTCGTCTAAAAACAACTAGTTTCCAAACAGAACGAAAACAGGGCACTCCCTTTACACTTGTTACAAAAAATAGTATATGCATCATGGATGGAACGATTAGAGATTCGTGTGAAGTTGGCCACCTTTGTCTCACGTGGCTAACTTCACACTCGTCTATAATCGTTATCGTTTCGTCCCTGGTGCATAATGTACTATTCCTCAATCCACATATGGCCATGTATGGTCGATATATGGCAATAATTGATATAATATTCTAGCCATGTATATAAATTTAATAATTTATATGTCCATATATGAATTTTTTATTTCCTTATATGAAATTGTTAAAATATATATGGACCACATATGGACCATACATGTTTCATTTTTACTAGGGTTACTTATGCATAAAAGGCGTAAATATTATGATGTTGTAACTTGATTTTTACAAATTCCTGAATACATTGTACAATTTATTGTACTTTTTGCAACATTGTTCACCATCTCCTCAAATTACAACGAAAAATTCCAATTTTTTCACTTTTTTCTCTCGGTGTAATTCCGCTGCATGTGAAACTTATTTAATAGTTTACAGTGATATTAATTAAATGGAAACACTCGGATATATAACTTTGTTATATATAAATGTTAATTGTAAAGTAACTGTTACTAAATTTGTCTATTTCAATTTTAATATGAATTACTTCTCTTTATCCGGGGTGGAAAAGGCGATTTTACGCCGTAGGGAGTTATGGAAAA
Organism: Leptoteleia sp. ZL-2020; assembly: GCA_022817305.1. Taxonomy (NCBI): domain Eukaryota; kingdom Metazoa; phylum Arthropoda; class Insecta; order Hymenoptera; family Scelionidae; genus Leptoteleia; species Leptoteleia sp. ZL-2020. The sequence goes on from JABFPN010003015.1 coordinate 17,272, forward strand.
TAAGGTTTCTCGCTTCCACATGACGTCATTATAAAGTACAGACATTGTTTAATGCAACCCTTTGTACATAATTTATATCTTTTACTCCCCTTAAAAATAAAATGTATTTTTTTACTTGCGGACTACCAACATATTTCATTTTCACGGCGAATAAAATACCGTACTCAACTCGACAAAAAGTGCTTTCAGGTTGGTAACCCTTCGCCTTTGGCTTGGGTTACCAACTTAAATCCACTTGTTTCCTCGTGAAGTGATATACTATTTCGCATTAAGCGCCCGGAAAGTACATTTTTTGTTCTTATTAAGTGGAAAGAAAATAGCCAAATTCAGACCTGGAAGAAAAAGTGGACTTTTTTCCCCTTTTCTGAAAAACCTTTACATTATAATGTGTATAAAAAATGCCATTATTACATGGTAAAAATTTCATTTTAATCACCAAAGGTTTACTAGAGGAGGAGTTTTCGTTTGAAAAAAATATATCTAGCGATTAGAATATTAATTAAAAATCTGAATGGTTAATCATTGGTGTTTATCCAGATTGTTCTTTTATTTTTTTCTGAATTTACTTTATAAACTACGACTTAATTTTTTCCACCCGTAATCATATTTAAACATAATAATTTAATTAGAGAACCAATCGCAGATTTATTTGCACACGTGCATCGAAGATCCACATGCAATGTCGTTTCTAAAGGTAAACAATTCATCGTATGTTTTCAACCTTTACTTTTGCTCTGTTAGGTAAATACAGTAAAAAGGATTTGTTATTGAAAGTCCGTAATTAGAGAAATATATATTTAGTTTCTTTTACATTATTAAAATCAAAGTTCCATTTGAATTTAAACAATATATTAATTTAATACACTTAGAAAAATGTCATAGTAAAAAGTACCGTAATTTTCGGTAATTTGGATGCGTTATGCTCATGAAAAATTTTTATATAGGTGGCATATATGGCAACCTATGTAAATTTTTTCCATGGGTTTTATTATATTTTTTATATATATTTTTTATATATATTAATATACAGGAAATCAATATCTTTAGTTATAATTTTTCTTACATAATATGGTAAAAATATACATAAATATGTGTTTAGATTTACATAATAAAATTTCTTCAAATAATTTATCTTGTTTTTGAAATTTTGTTATAAAATACAATTATCGTTTCTGCAATATTTTTAAGCTCTAACATTTTTTATTTTTTTGCATCGAGTTGAAAAGTATTTCAGACAAATTAAAAATATCGGTGACATTTAAAGGTAGTCTTTATATTTTGCAATATTTTACATTGATTATTAAATTTGTTTGCAAAGTTCCATGAAATGGTTTTATAAAAATGTTACTTATATGGAAAATGTTTTTTTTTTTTTTTTATTACGTTTAGTTTTCCTTTACAACTGATGGAAAGAATCTATAACATATATAAATATATATTGATATTTTATTATATAATAATATTATACAGTTTGAACCTTTTCATTACTTTCCTTTTGTATGATTACTATGATCATTTTTTAGAATCTCTCTAGGAACCGGTAGTTTTTTTTTCTGTACAAATTTTGTCTTTATCTATATAAAGAATTCTATTGCAAACGCGGAGATATAACATATTCACCGATCAATAACGTTTTCTACTTTGATGGCTTTTATTTCTAGAACCAAGTTGTTTTAAAAGCTGCGAATGATATTATGTTTTAGTATATTAATCAACTCCATAGAAATGTATTTAATAGTCGGATCGAAAAATGGATCAAAACGAATTGGGGAAAGCTTTTTCTTTTAATTCTTCGCAGAATTTTTTCCCGTGAAATATTGCGACAAAGTTAAGCCAAACTATAAATAGGTAAAGTTTTGAAAAATAAAAAAAAATATCACAAGTGGAAGTTGATTTTAACAACTTAATATACTATATAGTAGCAATTTTATTTACATGGCGCAGCTATATTTTATTTGCCAGTGGTATAAATGTTGAAGAAAACAGTGCCATATGCAAGTAATACTTTACTGTTATTTTATATTCTGTTTATTATTATATTATTAAAAAAAATTACATCCTTCAGTTTTGAATTGCTTAAGGAGCAATCAGAAACTCATCCAAACAATTTTGAAAGCGTGCAAAGTATATCTGCATACATACAGCTTCGTATAATTCATCTTTACCATTATTTGATGGAAACTTCTCGAAACTGTTCGAGGAATGGTGGTAGGCACTTTCCTTTCTTAACAGAGAATCACATTTGGGGTATAACTTTGAATATTTTCCTTTAGAATGTAATAATTATGTAATATTAATTATTTTAATTTGATATCAATTACTCTCTGCCGTGACCCTTC
>JABFPN010003016.1:0-19610 GCA_022817305.1 Leptoteleia sp. ZL-2020
AAGAAGAACCATGCTTGCATCGTACTAGATGCTCAACCATAATTCTGAATATCGCAGCGCCAACGGCCAGCGGCCGAACTTCTCTGGTACATTGAGAATGACTAGTGCGCTGTTACGCCTTTATGTTTGGATCGCCTTAACGTCGCTGGGTGTGTTAATATTAGGCTAGGTCGCCACAGAGTTTAAACTACGATTCCGTAGCAGTGGTTGTCATTGAGAGCCGTATTCACACATCGACACACGCACGCGACACGCGCACACCATGATTTTTTAGCGTGGCATCACTGTTTTGTTTGTTGTACGCATGTATGTGTGTGTATGTATGTATGTGTGATGTAGCATTGCCAACCTAAATAAATTTAAGCCCTAACTTTGTTACATTTTAATATTTACTTTTTCCGTGGAATAGTCCACGAATATTTATAATATTTTTAAAGTTGGTAATAAATATCTACGAATATTTTTGAGCCATTTATTTCCGATTTTACCGACGGCGTAGAGATATTATTGTCACCCTAGTTCTGGTTTTCGTCAACCGTGGGATTTTTTCCCAGGGCTAGTATCGCGCTTGTGCATCACTGTTATAACCTCTAATTTTAGTACCGTAAGATGCTTGCGAAGCCGAACCCGAAATCGTGGTGAGAATCAAGAATTTCTGAAATTAATCTAGGAAATTTATAGAACTCGTAGAATATGCCGCTTGCTTTAATATAAAATAATGAAATTTCCTTTCGTTTCTTTTCGCCATTCATACATCCCAAAAAGTTGTTATATAAAATGACAAATTTGATGCACTTGAGGACGTTGTTTGCGAAAGGTCGGATTTGCAAGAAAAATTCAAAAATGTTTGCCGCGCAAATTCGCTGGAAAGAAGATTCTACGGTCCAGAGCAAGAATGTTGAATCGAAGGGCAACAATCCAGAATCTGAGGAAAAAATTCCGAAAACAATCAACGATTTAATAGAACCGACAACATGTTGTATGTCTGGTTGTGCGAATTGCGTTTGGATAGAATACGCTGAAAAACTGAGCGCACTATTGAAAGAAAAGGACGCGAGTGTGCAGAAAATAGTGATGGAAAAGGTGCAGGATCCCAATATGAGGTCGTTTCTTTTAATGGAGCTCAGAATGAAGAATTTGAAATAAAAAGAAATATATATATGTGTGAATGTTAAACAAAGTTTTGCACAAATTGTAAATATTAAAGAAATAAACTGTTATTGTTGTTATTTTGAATTTTTCATTGTGGTGAAAATTGAAAACATTATATCTACCCTGGTTCAAAGAATATAAAGCTTCGAGCTTGAAACATTATGAAAAATGCAACTGAAATTTCGGATACGATATATGAAATTTCATATAATATTGTTCTTGAAACATGTGTTTTAGGACTTTTAAAGCCGAACTATATTATGTGAAATAGTACATTAATATTAAAAAATATAATCTTGAAGACATTTAGAAAATATTTTTATTTTTTTAAAAAAAATATTGATAAAGTATCTAAATATTATGCGCTATTAAATATATTTCGGACTGTTTTATTTATTTTTTCTTCCAATATAAACCAAAAACACTGTGAATCTGTATTGTTTTTGTTCCAGGGATAATTGTTTCAAGAAGAATATTATATGAAATTTCATATACGGTATCCAAAATTTCAGTTGCATTTTCCATAATGTTTCAAGCTCGAATTTTTGGGGTCAAAACTTTGTTTTCTTTGAACCAGGGTATCTAACCAAATGAATTGCTCGTAAATCGAAAAGGAATAAAAATTATTGGCTAGCATTTGAAAGGCATTTGCTTTTATTGTAAAAGTTCTATCATTCTTTCTGCAATCAGTTGAAAGATTGCAAAGATAAACAATATTCTAGATCTCTTCCATGAATACTTTTCAAATACAAAGACTTTTATCAAAACCTAATTACTGAACACATCTTAATAAATAATATATTTAAATAAATGCCACTGCATATACTGCATTATCATTAATTGTAACTTATTTAATAATCATTATTTTTATTATTTTTTAATCATTGTTCATTCATAACCAATCGCTGATATAATTTACATTCTAATAAAATATCAGTACTTTTGCAGTAGTTTCGTAATAATACAAGGGCCTATTTTGGAAATCATAAAATGATTAAATTATGATTTCATGAATTAATCAAACATATATTTATATTAATATTTAAATGGAGATATTGATATAAACATAAAATCAAAATTTTGTAATTTCTCTGAGATATTGTAAGATATCTATAAAATGCATGTAAAATATAGTTTATCATTTGATAAAAACAGAATATTTGTACTGTCAGAATTAAGGTGAAATCGCAGTTGTTTATTACAAGATTCGTGTATTTTTAATTATTTTCACAGAATAATTTAATGATAAAAATTTTTCAATGATAAGCCATTTGTTCACAATGGGAGATATTGACTTAATGTGAAATGTTCAATTTTATGATGTGTAATTACTTAACTTTTGGAAGTCGTTTTCCAAGTGGAGAAAAACAATTTCCAAAAGTTGAGCTGTATTACATGATAAAAATGCCGTTTTCAAGATGATATAATTTTTCCCGAGTTAAAAGAATCGTTTATCATTTCAAAATTTTTAATATCAATTCATTTAATAAAAATAAATTAAAATGCCCTAATACCTGCGATTTCACATTAATGTAACATTTTATTCTTCAATTATATAAGTTAGGGGAGAATTAGGTATAATTTAAAAAGAATCTCAATTATGAGCCTTTGGTTACAATAAGAAGATTAAGTTTTAAAAAATTGCTCACAACATTTATTTGTATAATGCGTTAGGCATCTCTCAATAATTGCTTACAATTTAAATTATGCGTATGAAGGTTACTTTTTCTTCGAACTGCCTTTTTTTGGCAGTGAAACACCAGTGAGATCTGCCAATTTTTGTTTCAGCTGTAATAAAATTTTAACTTCCGGTTTCCATTTCGTTTCGTCGCCTGTCGATTTTAATGTTCTGACATGGTCGCCCTAAAATAAAATTTTGCAATTCATTAGCTCTATTATGCTGCAAATCAAATATTTATTAGGGATCAAATTTAAATAACCTTCTTTACTTTAAGATCAATTTAAATTTTACTTTTATCTCGATTAAAAGTTAAATAGAATTCTTGGCTTCAACGAAGTTACAAATTTCTTCAAATTTACATTATTTATTCTTTTAAGTTCTTAAATGTATTTTTTGTAACAATTGTAAGGAGAGTGAACTGTTTCCATTCTGTTTAGAAGACGGAAACCAGCTAATTATATACGACGAAGGAAACTTGTTGGTTACCAAGGAGACGTGCCCTAGGGAGGAAAACGATTAGTTTCCATCTGCATCTCCTTGGAAACAGCTGATTTCCAAATAGAACAGAAATAGGGCACTGTCCTTACACTTGTTACAAAAAATTATATATGCACCAGGGAAAGAGCGACAATTAGAGCCCTGTTAACAAAATCTGGCTGGGATCTTACATAGGAATTTGACATCAGAAATCAGCTAATTTCTTAGGTAGATTCCTAGGTAGTTATAGGATTTTGCCCACTTTCCTAGCTGGGGTCTTAGGACGGAATTAAGGATCAAAGATCAACTAGTTTTCGACCTAGAACCCCAGCTGGGTAACTAGGCAAGAACCTATAACTTCCTAGGAACCTACCTAGGAAACTAGCTGATTTTCGATGCCAAATTCCTATGTAGGATCCCAGCCAGATTTGTTTAACAAGGAAACTCGTACGAATTGGTCGCTCCGTCCTTGGTGAATAATATACTATATCATTCTATGTAATCAAACCAATTACTTGTTTCGCAATCATTGCTTCGAGGGAAGCAATATCCACTGGTTCCACTCCATTTTCCGTTGGAACTTTCTTTGCTTCTTGAATTTTCGTCTTTTCCGTTGCTTTCTTCACCGTTTCTGGCGATGTTTGTTTGCCAGCGAATTTTTTTCTTAAACTCACTACTGTCGCATCCTCGATTTTCTTGAAGAGTGGTTTTGGATCACGAATTTGGTGACCAGTTGGGAGCAGTAATGAAAACACTGCTGGAATGTAACCGTAACTTAATCTTTGGCCCTTGTCCAGACCAAGTTGCTTTCTCAATTCAAGAGCACTCTTCGGCATGTAAGGTCCAATAAGAATTGACAATAAACAGGCTACGTTGCAAGATAATCCGATCACTGTTCCTGCCTTTTTCCTAAATAATAATAAAGAAAAAAGAATGTCAGCGAAAATTCAGAAATAGTAAATGAAGGAATGAAATAAAAATTCTTACTTCTCCTCGTCATTTCCTTTAATCTTTACCCAAGGTTGTTGCAATTGCATGTATTGATTTCCATGTTTGGAAATCAAAAGAACGTGTTTCAAAGCATCCCTCAATTTCACTTGCTCCATCAAATTAACATAATTTGTCAGCTCTTTTTGAACAAGTGCGATCAGTGTTAAGTCATCTTCCTCAAGATAAAGTTGTGGTATTTTCGAGTCAAAATTCTTCATGCAGAACATCAAAGCTCTGAAATTAAACATACATAAATAAATAAATAAAAAATTATGTATACTCTGTGAACCAGGCAAGAGAAGTAGAACTTCTTCATGAAATTGATCAAATATCGGATTTAAAAATTAAACCCAAATTAAACCAAAATAGTCAAACGTTGCCATGGCAGTAGTTAAAAATTTTGGGAACGCTCTAATTGCCATTTTATAATTTCTGAAGTTGATCCCCCAAAAAGTTTCACTTCAATCAAACATCAAATGTAATAGAGTCAACAGAATTTAATATGAAAAATAATTTATTACATTCAGATTGCAATCATTTTTTACATATGTTAAAATAATAGAAATATATAAATAATAGAGATATAATAATAAAGGAATTGTATATACCTGTTCACAAAGTTACCCAGATTGTTCAATAATTCGCTATTGTTCTTCGTCGCCAGGTCTTCCCAGTTGAAATTAGAATCCTGAGATTCAGGTCTTATATATGCTAGATAAAATCGATAAACATCGGCATCGATATCTGATCGCTGTGCATCGTCCCCAAATACACCGATGCCTCGGGATTTCGAAAACTTCGTATCTTCGTAATTCAGATACTCTAGAAAAGTATTTAACAATTTGTGAATAATAGTAAATAAAAACAAAAAAGTGAAAAATAAAGAACTAATATTAGGATTACATTATTTTATTATTAAATACAAAAATAATATAAACATGTAATGATTATTTTATACTAATGATAATTTTATAATAACGTAGAATAGATGTAATAACACTAACATAACAATAAGTAATCCATTTTAATTTTTCATCTCCCGTTTTATACACTATATGACTAACCACATGATAAAATTAATGAAATAGAGATTATAAAGCGTCATTAAACTAAAGTATTTAATTATACAAATCGAAATTTAAATTTTCGACAAATTTAAATTTTGAAAGATGACCATGAAAGGGAGAAAATAGAGGGTGATGTGATTAACATTCTCTCATAACTGATATGATTTTCAAATACCTTAAAATTTGTTTATATCTATTTACGTTATTATAAAATTGTTTATTTTACTTTAATTATTATTGTTTTGATATTTCTATAAAATTAATATCACCGACAACAGCGACATAACATTAATTAAAAGTAATGTACTAATTATGGAACTGAAGAATGAAACGTATTTAAAATTAATCATATAAAAAACGTGTGTAAATATTTGATTGAAAGGTCAAATATTAATTTGATCTTATTTAATCATTCATTATTTGATTATGTTAGAAATAAAGACAATAATATTGTTTATTTAAATCTCTATGTTCCATAAAAATGGAATTAGAAATGAAAGAAGATAAGTTAATTTACATTACGTGCTTTGAAAACGTTTCATTTTTCAGTGCCATTATGTAATGATAATTTCAATTCTCATTAAATAAATACGGTAATATGTTAAAATGTATTACCAATGGCCATAATATGTTTGACCATATTCATTCCCAGATCGGCAGCCAAAATTGTCGCGGGGAACATGATCGCGTGGAAAGGAACGTTATCCTTCGCCATGAACTGGTAAATATCAACGTCGTAATCGTTGCTTTTGGTCCACCATTTCTGGTACTCTTTGGTGTACCTCTTGGTAATACTGACATAGCCCAACGGTGCGTCAAACCAGACATAGAAGACTTTGTCCCTGTAACCGTCGATGGGTACCGGGATACCCCACTTCAGATCCCGGGTAATGCACCGTTGCTTCAAACCATCGCGTAACCAGGGCTTCGTAATTGTTTGAGCAATCGAAGACCAATTTGATTGAACTTTTGAAACCCACTGTTCTAATTTTGGTTGAAGCTGATCGAATAAAACAAAATGATCAAGTATTCAACGAATAAATACGTGTACAATAGCAAGAAATAATTCTTAAACATTAGTGTTCCTTTTCAATTTCATTTTCCCAGTCCAACGTACAAATAAATCGCATACAATCGGCATAATTATTATCATTATTATTAATCATTAAGGGAAGGGATCCAAAAGACGAAATCGTGTGTTAACGAAAAATATCATCATTTATTCATCTTATTCTAAATGTTACTCGCAGCTATTTCGTTCAATAAATAAGTACCCTAATAATATTAACGCTACTTCGTTGACGTGCCATTCAAATCTTGACAAAATTTCGTTGTCACATTCCATTCCTCCCGTAAACTGAGGTTAAACATGCTATAATGAGGATTGCCCGTGACTTCCTTTTCGATGGACAAAAATTTGGGCAAAATTGTCTCCAACTCGTCGCCGGAAATAACGGTGTAAGTTTCTAATAGCATTAAACCCTTGCACCTGGGGTGCCCGGGTTCCTTATAAATGTCCAATTGGTAATACTGATTATTAATCAGAAAACACCGCCTCCGCTTGTAGATGGTGAAATGTGACTGGTCCCGCTGCTCCAGCATATTGGCGTAATCCCTATGCGTGAGCTGCGTCCTCACCTCGACCACTTGACCGCACATCTTAGGTTTCCGGATAGTGTGGATGTAAGACCAACGCCTCTTCTGGCCCCGCTTCCGTAACCTCACCTGGGTCTTTGGGGTGTTGGTCTGCAGATAATTGTGGATCACATCGAAGTCCTGGAACGACGGGAACTCGCTGTCAACCGGCAGAGGTCCCTTCACCAAAAACTTGACCTTCCTGCTGCTTCTGTGCAGCCGGTCCCCGGTGTCGATTCCCATTTTGTGGCAAACGAACCCGATCATCCGGCAGATCTTGGACTCGAAGTCCTGGGAATTGTCGATGACATCGAAATAAGGATGGCCGACCCAGGCTTCCGCCGCGTTCCGGTCCAATTTCCGCGCGAGTTCCACGCCCTCCGAACGACACGCGTGGTCCTCTATGGAGTAGAAGGCCTCGGCCCCGTTGGCGGCCGAAACCATGTGGATCACGTGGTCGTAACGGTTGTCCCGTAGCTCGACGTTGTTCCATCCGTTGGAGGCCAACAACCTCTCCCATTCCTCTTTAGGCACGAACGCCGAGGCGTCCATGGTACCGCGGTCGCAGATCACCAGGCAGTTCTTTTTGGAGCTGTTCGCCAGGTCGAAGTAAACGTTTTCGATCTGGATCATCGACCTCAGCAGGTTCTGTTGGAATTTAAAGGCCTCTTCCGGTGTAAGGCTGCTGAACTTGATGCCGCCGCTCAGCAGTACCGTCGCCGCTTCCGGCACGCGGAACACCTTCCAACCCATGTTCTCGAAGAAGGTGCAGATTCGACTTTGCCCTGTGGTTTTGCCACCGCAGGGTCCGCCAGTTAAGACCAACCGGTACACTTTCTTGTTGTCGGTATCCCTTGATTTGTCCATGTCTACTGGTTTGTTTGTTTCTTCTTCTGGTAACTCTGCTACTTTTACTCGTCTCTCGGGGTGAGCTGTTTATATCAATATAAACTATAGTTTATGGTTATGTTTCGTATCGTTGAGTATAACATTGATATAAAAATGGTGTGCTTGGTAAATTAGTGCCTTCTAAAATAATTCTTTGGAAGTGTATTGATTTTTCTGTTATTAACTTGCACTATCAAAAATTAATAAGGATAAATTGAGTATAAAGAAAAAATTAATTAAAAAGTAATAGCAGTTGTGAGATTTTTGCCCCCGGACTCACACTTGAAGTTTGTTACGAAACATTCAACAAAACTGCTTTCATTCACTCTTGCATAATACTAACTCTGTCTTTCACGTACAATTGATAATGCGAAAGACAGAGAAGGTATTAGGCGAGATAGAATGCAAGCAGTTTTCTTGAAGGTTTATTACTAACTTCACGTTCAAGCCCCGGAATAAAAATCTCATCAATGAATAATAGTTTTTTTTAATGTGTTCTTTTAATCAGAAATACACTATAAGCTCCCATTTTCGTCATTCCTATTTTCGTCAGATTTTCTTCATCATTTTCATCGGAAATGTTCCGTTTGTTTCCTTATTAAAACGCTATATCCGGTTCGCTATTTAACCAATAATAATTGAATAGCGATGGCGGGAAATTTAAACTTGCTTAATTTATTAATAATTGTATACAGTTTAAGGCAGGTTACAACCGAAACAACCGAATAGAAATAACCAATAAAAATATACGCTAAACATGTGCGCTCGAACGAAAATGAGAACGTTTCCGGTCTCGAACAGAACGAAAATGGAAGCTTATACTGTATAGTAATTTTAAATTGATTATTACTAAAATTTTCATATAATTATTGTTATCAATCCGAAATTTGCGACATCTAAAAGTAAAAATCTTCTGTTATAATAACGTAATTTACCGGCTTTTAATAACGTGAAAAATATTTTACTTCGAACAAATATTTAAAAAAGCACTAATGCAGTTAATATACCATCAAATAAAATGAACAATAGATATACATTATTTCCATAGTATCCCATTTGAATTTTCAAGTTGCAATTTAAATTTAAAAAATGGTCATTAATAAAAATAAATAAATAAGTAAAGCATATACTAAAATCCTACTAAATTCTTCAAATAACTAATCCACAAATATTTATGAACAATTATTATTTTAAATTGTAATATCTCAATATATAAATGTATATATATATATTTTTTTTAACATCCTATCATCAACCACATAAAATTAAAATAAATTAATAAAACGAAAATAATAAACTGTGTAATATTAAATTATTTCTTCTTATTAAATACTTATTACAAAAATAATTTTATTCTCTCCGCTGAATATTTTACTTGAGAACTTCTTATAAAATGAAATAATGTTTGTTTGAATGATTTTTGGGACTTGAGTAAATATACTGAAGATATGGACTTAAAAAATCTACGCACCAAGTATTTTTGTTTTATTAAACTTAAAATATTCACAGACTATTGAGACATTGAAAACTTATATTCAAGATCACGTGTATTATTACAAGAATAGTTTGATTAAATTATTTTAAAAACATTCAATATTTAAATATTGCAAATATAATTATTTATACGTAAATTGGAAATAATATTAAACGATTATTGTAACACTAAGTAATTACATTGGAAATGATGTGTAATAGGAATTTGTATACAAATTAAGGAACAACAAAGCAAACATAATCCTTTGCACGTGTTATTTTTACTTTGAATTAATACTTTCTTCCTTACAAATAATAACACCACGTTTATTCTATTTGTACAACTTTAAATTCATAAATACTTGAATATAAATGAAAATAATTAAAATCATAAATTGCACGTGTATATTACTTATTAAATTACTATTTCTTCTAAGTCCACTCAAAATAATAGTAATATTAACTGTGTGAATATTTAAATTTAACTATAAAATGTTACTTTTAATTATTTGATTTTTAGTTGAAATACTCAATAATCTGATTAATTCACCCTTTTGAATTTCACTAAGAGTCCCAAAAAAATCAAATATAAAAATATTTAATTAAATAAATACAACCTTCTACTTCTTTTTTTAATTTAAAGTTTTATATGAGAGAAATTACAGTAGGATTTTAGTAACTGTCTGTAAAATTATTATTAATATATAAATACGGAATATTCGCTTACACAAAAGAATATTAATCGACTTTGTTGAAACTTTAAAAATTATCTCTGGAAACGCTCGACACGTGTAGCAGACACAAAATGATCATTATAAAAAGAACACCTTCCGATTTAAGTATATTTTTATGCTCCAAATTATATTTAACTCCATTTAATATTAATACACTTACTAATACATTGATATTAATAGTTAATGGATTTTTTATTTCAAATAAACTCGAGCATAACAATATCAATGAGTGTTTCAATTCTCATTTAACAAAAAATACATTTCATGATGTCACATTTATTAACAGCGTGAAAACATAATTCAAAGGTGAACTTCCCGACAAATTAACATAATTAAATAAATAATTTAACAAATTCATTCGACAAATAATGAAATAAAATATGAATTCCTCAATTTTCAACAATTTTTCACATGAAATTCAGATTTTTGGTATTATAAAAGTTACAGAACATGTGAAAAATTTACAATAAACTTGAAAATCAAGGCACACAATTGGAAACAATTGTTGACACAAGTGATAATTCTTTCTTCTTTTTATCCCCCCTTACTACTCCTCTCCTTCTATTTCACCATTTTTTTACACTTACTTCGTGGAAGAGCGAACTAAACCATTTGCCAATGAGCAACTTTCCGCGGTGCAACCGACGACTTTTAATCCTGCAAAGCTGGATTACGAAGTTTAAATGTTTGTTCTTCGAAAGTGAAATGAGTACGGCGAGAATGTTCTACCAGGAGAGACGTGTAGATACTGAAATTTGGTCTGTTTTCACATCCTATCTATATCCTAACTATACCGACCCAACAAAACATCATTTTAATTATGAAAGCGACAACCTTTCTGTATTCTTTTATCCCTTTGAGGATCTTGTTTGTATATACACAGGCAAATATCACTTTTATTGAATTTCGTTATGTATTATAATAACACAGTAATAAATCTGAAACATTAAGCTTCCATGAAAATAGTGCAATAAAGTATACGTAATTTATGAAAGAAATATTATTTGCATTGTTAATAATTTTTTCCTTTAAATGTAATTTTACCTATATACACTGAGAAAAAAGATATATTATAAATTACAATATTTTGTATTAATTTGAGGATACATTGGAAAAGCAATTATTTCTACTGTTAATAATAGTAAAATTTAAAAGTCATGTAGTAAATATTAGTAGAAGAGTACTACAAATTGCTTTGATAATTATAATTTTTACTATTTTTAATAGTAAAATTTTTCACTCTTCAGAGATATCCCCAAATTGATATAACTTATTTTCAATTTTACTATTACTTTTTTCTCAGTGTATAGTGAATGTATAATAATATAAATAAATATATAGTAATTTAAAGGGAACATAAAGTTTATATACATTATGTATACATATGTACTTTTAAGATTATCAAGCTACCTATTGTTCTAATATTATTCAGGGTCAGTCTTTTGATCCTAATTCTTGATGTTTTCAAAGTCAAATGTTTTTCAACGTTACTTTCTACTTTTACCCTTTTCCTTAAATACCTTTATTGTATTTCACGCAACAAATATTTTCAATTCAAATTGCAATTTAGAAATTTCGTAAAACGTTAATATATTTTGTATTCATATTACATTTATAACAAGAATATATAATCTTCTGTTTATTAATGTTAATAAATTGTAATATTAAATTAAATTGTATTAAATTATAAACATAATAAAACAATAAATAAATATACAAAATGAATTAAATATATGAAATATATTTCTTAAATTTTATTATCTATTTAATCTCTCTTCTCTATCTAGTCAACTTTAAATTTGCATAAAAAAAGAATCTAATCAACAATAAAAAAGAATAAATAATATCTATATATATAATAGGAAATAAATAAATAAATATATACTATGTAACTTAAAGTGAACGTTATAAATAAAATATAAATTTTTTGTATGAAAATCTTTTTATTATCATAAAACCGGATGTCTTTATGTCAATTTGGTCTTTTGTCTGCAAAACGAGTTTTAATTGTAAAGAATATTAACAACGCATGTGTCGCAATACTAGATGGCATTAATTAATACAACTTTGTTTCTATTAAAATTTTAAGACACCAAATGAGATCCTGTTTTAATACATAATATTAAAAAGTATACGCGCGATAAAGTAAAAATCACGTCGGTTTTACAATAATTTACAACCGATTAATAATCAGAGGGAGTCCGTTTCATTATTCCATTTTAATCCGGGCAGAACTTTTCACCTAATATAGGTTCGAGATTAAAAAGAGACACACATTTCACCTAAGCTATTTTTACTGCTCACCGGTGTGTTATAGATATCAGTTCTAAGAATTTATACAATGATAGTTGAGTCTTTGTAAATGCAATACTGCAACACTCATTAACTATTTGCTTTCGTAAACATTCGTTGTGAAATAAAGTCGCGTCCTTCCTTTCTGTCCCATAAATAATTCTTCCGTCCCATAACTTCGACTTCCTTTCTTGCAAATTACAAGACAACTGAAAATTGCTAAAATTAAATTGTTATTAAACTGTTTAATCCTTCCTTTATAAACTTATCACTGAGATGTTTTGGGAAAATATTTTGCAATTTGTCGATTATTTTAAATAATTAACACCTTTATCTAAAAACGTGACAGTGTCTATTTTTGTTGTTATTAATTATGAAATATGATTTGTTGGTTCGATCGTCGATAGAATTTAATTTACATTATTCATTTGGCCTGTAACATTAATGGCATCTTTTTGTTAGATTTGTAAATTATCAAACCGCAAAAATCGGATCAAAAGTATAGTTAATTAAGTTGATTATGAATTATTGATTGATAGAGGTGACGTTAAAATAATATTTTAATATCATACTTATATGATATTAGTTTTATTATCTTAATTCAAATATTACATCGCTTCACGTTGATAAAGTAATTTGGTATAATTATGCATTTTAATAAATTATTTACAATGAAATTTTACTTTATAAATTACTTCATACTTGCATTTTTCCTGTTTTTTTTTTATTGAATGGAGATAGTGTACTTAATTTCTTAAATATTTTATTTCTTCTATTTGTCATGAAATTATTAAATCAAATTAATAAAATAATAAACTATTTTGTTACAAGAGATACAAAAAATTTGCCACATCAACGAAATAGTGTGAATTAATGGTACATGATTCGTATAAATAAAAACATTTTTATCGGAGGAATTCAAATGAGTAATAATTTCTGCGAACTCTTAAGCTAGTTCTTCAGTACGTTTGATATAATGCAATGTAAAAGTGCAGTGTACAGTTAATATTCCCATAAAAAATTGGATTTGAAACCCAAAAGTCAATTTATGAACAGTCTTATGATAAATTATGAAAGAAATACTATAATAAAGCATTTCTTCCAATAAATCTGTAAAAATTCCAATAAATTTATAGGAAAAAGTACTTTATTTTAGCATTTATTTCATATTTTATTAAAAGTATGTTCATAAATTGTCTTCTTGGGTTGGAATCCAATTTTTTATGGTAAAATTAACTACTTTTTTTCTGCCTGTATTTTATTAATTATCGTTTTTTGAAATTTGCCTTATATACATTTTGACAAACAAAGTATATCCAACGAGTCTCTCCACTTTTACATTACTTTATGTCAAATTTTGGTTTAATTCTGTTCACTAATTAATCCGGGATACCAAATAGCGTTTTTGATGTATACTGTAGAATCACTTTGAAAGTTGTAATTCTAAAATATAAAATTCATATATATATATATATTACAAACATATTGTGTTTATATTATCAAATTGACATTTAATCATTTACTTACCTTGAAGAAAAATATTTCCTTTTATGAAACTATATCTTTAATCGCGAACAAATGTTTAATAAATGTCATAATTAGTTGGACGGGGAATTTGAAATTATGCAGAACACGTTGTAAAATAATTAATTATAATTAATTGAAATTATACTTACTAATTAGCTAATAAAATATTTAAGAATTATTTTTGAATTACATTAATTTGGTATTTCTTGTTAATGGTTAAAAAAAAGCATTCCAAAAAATATTGTGATATAAACGCACAATTATAGCATTTAAAACTAATAAATTGTAGGTGGCACTACTGTTGAGGTAGTGAGAGAAAGATATTTACATAAAACCTATGATATTTTCATTTATTGTTAATAAAAAAGGAATGTGTTTAAAAAAAGGTTCTATTTTCATTAAATATTTTAACAAAACAGCTGAAATTAACACTCAACAAGTAGTGCCATCTGTGAAACTGCTATATCTTTCTATTAAGGAGTTATATAGATTAAATGAGTTTTAAAATTTAAACTTAATGAAATGAGAATTAAATATTTTATTTGTAAAGAATCTATAAACAAATTATCAAATTAACTCACTCGAAATTTGAATATATCTACTCATGCTTCATATTCATAAACTATATTGCATTGAACTTGCAAAATTATATACATAAATTTCCTTTTTTAATTACTATTATTATTTATTTATTTCAATAAATTATTTGCTCTTTACTAAACATAGAATAATTACAGTTAAAAATAAAAAAAAAAAAACACAATTGAAAATGATTTTGATTTGATTTACAAATTCACTAAAGAAATGTCAAAAATGTCTTATGTAAAAAAAATTCTACATAAAAATCAAAACAATTTTTAATACAATTAATAATCATAACTCCTTAAATCAGAAGGATGTAAATTATATAATATAATTTTATAATCTTACATCCTTTGAAGTTCAACGAACCCCAGATAATTCTCAAAATAAAACATAGTTTTTACCATACTTATATCAAACTATTTCTCATTTATATAAATTAAACTTAAAAGAAAGATGAATTTTATCAATATATAGCAATAGTTTTCCATGCGTAAATTTTGTTATAACTAAATACATAAAAAAAATGCTTACCTTTGGTAGATCCAAGAAAAATTGCGTGGATTCTTTGAGAACCGGTGGATTGTTGCAGACTTTACATCTGGGATTGATCAATTCTGTGGCATTGACCAGGTGACCACAACCATCACATTGGTCACCTCGGGCGTCCTCATAACGACAACCCGGACAAGTTCCCTCGACGAACCGATCCGCCAGGAATTTGTTACATTTTTCACAGAGCAACTGGTCGACCGATTTTGTCGTCACATAGCCTTGCGATTTTATTTGCATAAATATCGATTGCACGATTCTGCAACAATTAATTTGTTTTAGTTCAATTATAATTGTATATAATAAAAATTCATTGAAGACATAATAAATTAACAATCTTATATGTCTAATGTCAGTTTTGGGACCAAATCGCCATTAAAGTTATTTGTTTAATGGCAGTTTTGAGGACTGTCCTCAATGGTAAATTTTAAAATAACGACAGTTTTGAGGACACTTTTTAAAATTACACTCCTGAGTCCCGGCAATATTAGTTTCGTTAAATATTTAAAAAAATTTATAAAAGTTAGTTTAGTTAGTTTTTAAAAATTTATAACGCAGTTTAAACACTCAATTTCATATTTCCTTCCAAAATTTGAAACTTTACAGACAAAATTTGAATATTCAACCCGTACCTAGTCTCTTAAATAGGGCGATTACCCAAAACTGTCGTTAGTCATATATATATGTATAAGATTTTATATCAAATTTTATATCAGAAACCACTTTTGTCGAGTTGGTTACAATATTTTATTCATCGTAAAACTGAAATATGTTGGTGGTTTTACAGTCTACCAACACATTTTACTTTTAAGGGGAATAAAATTACATACTACATATATAATTTAATATAATATACAGTTTAATTTAATTATTTAATAATTTTAAGTATGGAATAAATAATATAATCTTTAACAGGTACTAACTCAGTCTGATCAGGAGTGGAAGTACGTCCAAAGTAATCGAATCCTATATCAAACCAGCGATAGATGTCGTTATGTATCTGAAAATATTTATCACAAATTTGTAGCGGCGTTAATCCTTCCTCGAGTGCTTTCGCTTCCGTTGCAGTTCCGTATTCATCGGTACCACTAGAAAAACCATAATTAAATTAAAATACAGGCATATATAATACAAAAATTAAAAGTATAATTTTAATTGAAAACTTACCATATATAAATCGTGTTGTATTTTCTCTGTCTGCAATACCTAGAAATGAAACATTAACAAACAATTAGTTGGATTAAAAAAAAATAATGAAAACTAACTTTAAACTTTAATTAAACGTAAGAATTGAAGACAACTATTAATAAAGAAGTATTAACTTTTAAAGTTTACTGTTTTAAATATTTAAATACAAAAGATAATAAATTTTTGTTGGAATGTTATATTTTGAAAACGTTATACTCTCGACTTTCCACACATTTGCTTTTCACTTATTTTCTCTTCCACACATTTGCTTCTGTTTCTTCCATACATTTGCTGAATTCTGATCAATGAGAAAAAAGCACAGAACCCGCCAAATGTCAGTAATATTAACAATAAAATCGAGTATTGCAGTTGCCTTCTGCGCCGGAAAAGCAAATAAGTGAAAGTTTTCGGTTCCAATAAAAACAAATGTGTGGAAGTCCAGTGTATTTTATTCTTCTAAATTCTTCTTTCTTATCTTATTCTCCTAAATTCTTCTAAAATGTTATATTTTATACTTCTGTACCATCTTAATATTTGATTAAGAATAAAAATTCAAACCTTGCAAAAATATCCGCCGAAAGTACACAACCAATAATGTTTCCAAGGTGGGGTACGTTGTTCACATAAGGTAATGCAGAGGTGATTAAAATGTTTCTCTCACCTTTCTTTGGAAGGCTGCAAAGAAGAAGTATTAAGAACCCTGGAGTTTAAAAGTATTTCTGGTCCTTGCCATGCAAAACTGTATCTTAATTGCAAAGGAAATTAAAATTGAAAATAAAAATGCAATCAAACAAAAACAAAAAAAAACAAGCAAGTATTAAATTAATGATCATTTAAATTAATAATTTTAATTTATTTTGAAGCGCGAAATTACCAGACTTTGTCATTCTCAGGGGCCCTTAATTTTATAATCGCACAATTAATGCTTACATTTATAACAGATAAATATTATGTGTTAGATGATGATTTTATAAACATAAAATAAAGATTTATCAGGGTGTCTAGAAATGTGATCAGGTGCATAGGTTTACATTCAAGTTCTATTATGTTTAATAATTTGTTTCAACGTCTGTTAATGTTCTCATGCAAGTATTTCTTCGACTGTATATTTTAAATAACAGACAATTATTATATAAATGGTAAATAATTAAAAGTAATTAAGACATCATTTTTTGTCGATTAACGTTTCGACCTTTATTGTGGTCATTTTCAAAATCTACAATTAATATAAAAAATTAGTATAATAATAAGAAGAAAATGTCAAGAAGAAAATTAATTCACAAGTTGATTGATCTAATTATTGAAAAATTGATTTAATTATTTTCTTTTTTCATGTTAAATTTTGTTACATTAAAATGGCAAGGGGTAAAATTTTCAGGAGTTAAATGGAATTTGTAAATTTTTTATTACTTTATGTATAATTATGTGATTTTTGTATTCTAGTGCAATTCTATATTTGAAAATAAAAATTTAAATTAAATTCCCAATCAAAGAGTTTAAATATAATGGATGTATTCCAGAATTGACTGGCAGTATTACCTTCTTCGAGCTTATTAAAATTCATACGTATTTCATATATTATAATTGATCTAATTATTTTCTTTTTTCATATCAAATTTCGTTACATTACCAATCTCGAATTATATCAGTGTTGTAAAGCACACATAGTTGTACTCACATTGTAATAAAATTTGTATTCTATCATGAAAATTTATATCTTTTTATATTCCATTATGTTTATATAATGTAATAAAATTAAAATAATTAATATACTATTTAATAAAATATCAATATAAATTCAATAAAAGTACCAAAATAAATCATTTATCACATAGGAATATATAATTCACTTTTTTTTTGTCTTTCCCACATGTTTCCACTAGCTAGACACCCTGAAACGATGAAGCAAATGAATTAGTTTAATAATTACATAGGGTACGGTGGGCTCACTAGATCAACGTACGAAACGTTGGTCCAGTTTTGCTGAGCCTGAACTAGATCTTCCTTACTGACAATGTCATCTTTAGTTTTTGACGGGCTTGCTTGCTCGTTGTTCATTTTTGTCGACGAATTAGCACCAGTGTATGAATTGAGCGGGAACCAGGAAGACTCTTGAATTTGATTAATTGCACACAAGCCCCTCTCGATTTTGTATTCGTTTAGAGATTCCTGCGAATTTATCATCAGTATTAATGTAAATTATAAATAATAGTTTAGGATTTGTGTTTGATTATAAGTAATCTTATTATTGCCTAACACGACATAATCGCTGTATAATAATGATTAAAATATCAAATTCTAAAATAAAATATCATAATTATTTTATATTGCAATGTTTATAAATAAATAATAATAAAGTGCTTTATTTTCTATAATGAAATAAATTGTTTATTTAATTATATATGCGTACCTGAACAACTTGTAATTTTTCAATTTCTTCCATCCACCTTTGAACATTTGCAAATTCCTTTGCAATAGTGTCCTTTATTTTCAACGAAGCGACAGTGGACCATAAAGTAGCCCAGATAGCCACATCTGCTACAGATATGGATTTATCCTACATAATACATTTCAACAAATAATTTTAGTTTTAGAAGTTTAAAGTTAGTTTAAAATGTTATTTATTGGTTTAAAATAAATTTACATACCAATACAACTTTATCATAGTTTATGTTTCTAAACGAATGATTAATGAATAATATAATGAATAATGTTTTCAATTCAAAGAGGTTTATTGAAAGGAAAAGAAAACTATTAACGATTAATGAATAATAAAGATTAATGAAATAAATAAAAACGTTTATTAATAAATAAAAAAGTAACAATGTTACATCACTTATAATCTTAAACAATGTAAGAATAATAAAAATTTAAGAGAAACAATTTGCATCTATTTTTAGTTATTACTTTTTATATATTAAATGAAATTTATACAATTTGATTGTAAGAAGAAATAACTAAAAAGAAAGTTACATTAATGTATGTACAGTACTGATATGAGAAGAATATTTGCAAAATAAAAAGTATTATACTTTAATTAAGTACTGTTGCTCTTTCAGTGCTGAATTGAGCTCTTTCAGAAGGCTCCAAATTCTAGCTTCGTGGGCAGTTCCTCGAGTGCCACCTGCACTTCCAAACGATACTATCGCTGGCTAAAATAAATATGATTTAATTCATATAAATAAAAAATATTGTACAAATACACTAAGTAAAAAAAAAGGCCACTTTGCGCCGATGAAAAATTAACAATTTTCAGACTGCAATAACTTCGTTAATTTTCATCGGATTTACTTTTTTTTTTTCTTCATTTTGAAGGTTGGAGCTTTGTCTTTAAGGTGCATATATAAATTTTTAAATCCCCCTCTTTGCCCC
>JABFPN010003017.1:0-19607 GCA_022817305.1 Leptoteleia sp. ZL-2020
GGAGTTGATGTTTTGCAACTTTTAGAATTGACTGTACAACAAAGACAGGTTCTCCCGCGACATGCGTTCTCACTCGGCTCGTTTCTGTCGCGTCAGTGCACGTTCCAGTATTACTATATTTCAGTGGTCACACTGTAACGTTGCGGAATCAAAATTTAAGCGAAGCATTAACGAAACAAAAATGTAGCGAAAACTTAACGAGACGAAAATGAAATGAAACATAAGCGAGAGCAAAATGCCGCTCCTGAATCGTTCTCGAAAGCGCCATTAGTTTCGTGGCGTATTCGGAAATGATATTCAGAAAATATTATTGATGTTTCATTTCTCTCTTTCAAATTATCATTAAATGAAGAAGAAAAGAGACAAATTCTCACAAAATATTATAATGTCATTTTCCGAATACGCCATCGAATACGTCACGAGTGATGAAAAACGCCATAAGACTGGGTGTACAACGAAGGCCGCTATACCACTTAGCGTCTATCTCACTCGGCGCGCTCTTTGGGAGTCAGTACGCATTCAAGTATTATTATACTTCAGTGGTTCGAAATAAATCGCTATGTTGGAGTAATCGGAGCAATTTAATTGCTGAGGCTAATAACCAACAACAATAATCATTTAGTTTACTATTGTACTATACGTCAGCAATACAAATTGCCCCAAAGTCCGTAAAACTACAATAAAAAGAGACAAAACATGTATATAAGATATAAAGTTTGCATATAATAAATGTACAAGAAATCTTACAGAGACCAAAAATAGTTGAAATTTAAATACCTTGTTAATGTTATTGTTATGGTAATGCTTCATTAAGCGTTAAACAAGATTTATAAACAATATATTTGAATATGAGACTTCTGGCGTCTTTTTCCACTCTAATTGAGACATTGAGCTGTCTTTTGGTAATTTGAATTTGAACATCAAATTTGAGTAACATATATCTGTCATATATTTATAATGTTATAAATTCATCATTACTTTAATATCATAAAATGATATAATTGACGGTAAAATTTGACATTTACAAATAGAATAGTATCTTTAATAAACTTGAATTGTTAATTCAATCTTATTAATTTAATGAATATGAACCATATTAATAACATAAACATATAAATGTCAAATTAGTTGTTTGACAACTAATTTGACATTTAACTAACAACGTTGTTTTTAACAAGCATTATTTTTTATTGGAATACATACTTTTCAAATTCAATGTAATAAATCAATTAGAAGTACAAGAAATAATCTATACTTAATTCAATTTTTTAAAACATATTTAACTTAACTTTCAATTACTAATTTAAATGTATACTTGACAATTATAAATATAATTTACAATATTGATATAAATTATTTTTGTAATGAAATTAAAATGATGTAATTACAATCAAAAATTGTTAATAAATTATATAAATTATTAATATAATTTCACAGCATAATAAACCTGAAATAAAGATAAATTATTTCCTTTTATAAAAATGAGTACTTTATTGCAAATAATTGTGAACTTTATGAAATGTTTCAGTAAATAAGTCCACCAAAATGTCCAAAAAATCGTGTGCCAAAAAGCTGAAATCTTCGTCGTTAATTGAATTATTTAAAAGTGAACGAAACAAAGTAAGTTTCTTCTTACTTGGCTTAATTTAATATAAACTGTAATTATACATTTTTGTGTATTTAAAGGTTGCAGATTCAGTACTTTCCTTCAAATTTAACAAAAAGCGTGTTAAAATTTTAACAAGCAGTGATGAAGTTGTAAAAAATGCATCAGGTATTCTTTATTGGATGTTTCGTGATGCAAGAGTTCAAGGTATTTAATTTTTTTTTTTTACTCTGTAGGTATTTAATTTAATTTAATTAATTTTATTTGTATATAAATAATTACAAACGTTTCTAATTATGTAATAAAATGAAAAATACATTGCCATTATATGAGCAATGTACATGCAATATATGATAAATGCATCTGCAACACATGGATGGTTTTTTTTTCATTTTATTGTAATTTTACTATTTACTTGTAATACTTGTAATAATTTTATTGTAATTGGTAAGATAATAACAAAATATGATAGATGAGTAATAATAATGTTCTTTTCATTAATATTTTTTAGATAATTGGGCATTTTTATTTGCTCAAAAAACTGCTCTAAAAAATAAACTTCCACTGCATGTCTGTTTTTGCATTCTACCAACCTTTTTAGATGCTACTATTCGACATTATCAATTTCTATTAAAGAACTTGCAAGAAGTTGAAGAAGAATGCAAAGAATTGAATATAAATTTCCATCTACTTAAAGGAGACCCTAACAAAGTCATTTTAGACTTCATTCACAAGTATAATATGGGAGCATTAATTTGTGATTTTTTCCCATTAAGATTACCTAGATTTTGGTTAAACGACTTGGGAGATAAATTACCAAAAAATTTACCAATTTGTCAAGTATGCATGTTGATTACATTATGTATTTTTTGTATGTACTTGATCATTTTCTTTAAATTTAGTCTTGCATTTTATGCATTATTATAGATTATTATTGAGAACCAGAAGAATTTTTATATCACTTCAATCCGAGTCTGTATTTAATATTAAAGTGATTTGTCATACAAAAGTAATTCATATTCTCAGTTTATCATCATACGAATTCTTTAAATCTCAAGTAGTGTAACTCATATTATTATTTTTAGAGATATTTAACGTTTTACTGATTACGTTATCACTAACGTTATTGTCAAATTACATTGACAGGATAAACTTATGCCGCTACCTACATGGTTGCTATGTGAATTAGGTGTTACATCATTTATGTTATTAACAGAATGCCAGTTGATGAACATGAAACTGACCCTAACTCATTAAAAAGAATAAAAAGTGGAGTTACATCACTTGGCCTTTAAGAGGCTCATATGTGTGTTTCAAAATGTATTCTCTAATATGATTAAAAATTATAAGACACAAAATTTAGAGACATGATTTATGTGATGTAAAATATATAACTAGAATATTGCAATAATTTAACCTTTTAAAATATTTCGCTTTGTGAACAAATTTGTACTTCATTTGTGATGAAAAAATCACTTTAATATATATATATATAATTGTAATATGTGAATTCAAGTTTGAGTATAATATTGATTATTTCAGGTTGATGCTCATAACATTGTGCCTTGTTGGATAGCTTCTGATAAACTAGAATATGCTGCCCGAACTATAAGGAACAAAATTAATTCGAAATTGGATGAATTTTTAACTCAATTTCCACCGATAATAAAGCATCCTTATGGCAGCGAGGTAAAATGTACAAGAATAGATTGGGATACAGCATTGGATGAAGTTAAAGTTGATAAATCCATTTGTGAAGTGAAGTGGGCAGTGCCGGGCTATAAAGGAGGAATAGCTGAATTAGAAAGATTTATCGAAGAACGATTAAAAGATTATAACACAAAGAGAAATGATCCTACTATTGATGCGTTAAGTAATTTATCGCCATGGTTTCATTTTGGCATGATTTCTGTTCAAAGGTGTATTATGGAAGTAAAAAAATATAAACTCAAGTATTCAGATTCTGTAGCAAGCTTTATGGAAGAAGCTATAATTAGGCGAGAGTTGAGTGACAATTTTTGTTATTATAATGATGACTATGATTCTTTAAAAGGAGCAAACGAATGGGCTGTTAAAAGTTTGGATCAACATAGGTACTTGCAGTTTTTAGCTGGTTAATGTTAACATATCGTATCTAATTTGAAAGACATGTGAGCCCATTTTACGTACAAGTTTTTCTTGTGCTCGCATTATTTTGAGATATTTAATGTTTTATCAGGATTGCCGTACCCTGTTAAAATATCTAACTGGGATCCTACATAGGAATTTGGCACCGGAAATCAGCTACTTTCCCAGGTAGGTTCCTAGATAGTTATAGGAAACTAGGCAAAATCCTATAACTACCTAGGAACCTACCTAGGCAACTAGCAGATTTCCGGTGCCAAATTCCTATGTAGGATTCCAGCTAGATTTTTTTTAACAGGGTAGGTACTTGCAGCACAAGGACAAACTTGTGCTGCTATCTACACGGTCGATATGCAAATTAGGAGATTTTAAGGGGCTCATATTACTGATCGCATGATTGCAGGAAAGATAAAAGGGAATATATTTACAATCTTGAGGAATTTGAAAAAGCATTAACACACGATGATTTGTGGAATTCTGCTCAAATTCAGTTGGTTGAAATTGGTAAGATTCATGGCTTTTTAAGAATGTATTGGGCGAAAAAATTTTTAGAATGGACACAAACTCCAGAAGATGCACTTAGGTGGTCCATTTACTTAAATGATAAATATAGTATGGATGGTCGAGATCCAAATGGATATGTTGGTAAATGTTTTTTTGAAATATCATTAATTGAAGAAAAACTATTATTGTTATTACAATAATTAATTTTATTTTAAGGTTGCATGTGGTCTATTTGTGGTATACATGACCAGGGCTGGAAAGAAAGGTCAGTGTTTGGTAAGATTCGATATATGAATTATGCAGGTTGTAAAAGGAAATTTAATGTGGAAGAATTTGTCAAAAAATGGGGTGGAAAAGTTCACAATCAAAAAGCTAAGAAGAAAAGGACTAAATGAAGTAAAATAAAAAGTATTAGATAATGTCCCAAAGTTAATTTTAAATTAATATTTTTATCAAAAACATTACGATGCAGTATTATATAATTTCACATTATTAAAAAAATTTAGTGTAATTTAATTATTTATTTTTAAATTGTTAATATAATTTTTTATAAA
The DNA here is from genome assembly GCA_022817305.1 of Leptoteleia sp. ZL-2020. NCBI lineage: Eukaryota > Metazoa > Arthropoda > Insecta > Hymenoptera > Scelionidae > Leptoteleia > Leptoteleia sp. ZL-2020. The sequence goes on from JABFPN010003017.1 coordinate 4,789, forward strand.
TAAATAGTTTTTTACTTAATAAACTCAATTTATTATTAATTAAAATTACATTAAATTTGCATGTATATATACATGGAGAAAAATGTTCAGATAAATATTACCATATATCCAAGGAAAATTACAATACCTTCTAGTGCCGAGAGGACATCGTTTAGTTTATAACAGTTTTTTCAAGATTTATAAAATATACTATTATAATTCTCGTTTCCACCGAATACGACGCTAGTGAACAACGTACGTCATCGATTTATCACTTGCAAAATCAATATGGCTTCCATGTAAACAAGTGCGATCAAGTGTCAAATAATTACGGCGTTTAAGTGATTGAAAATTGAAAGAAATGCGAGTTGACACAAGTTGACTAAATATATCAAGAGAATTTGCTTTATTTTACTTTCAGTTAAATAAGTGAAATTGTTTGGTGCGTTTAAGTAGCCACATATTTACTCGGGTTAATTGCCTCGCGTAAGGCTGGCAATAGCGGTAGTGGTAAGGTGTTGGGCAACTACAGCGGAACTTTAATAGGTGCGGTGTTCGATTCTCAACGACGGCGGATTTTTCTGAGCGACATTTGGTAAGTGAGTGAAAATAAAAGTAAATAAAAATAGACACCACCACACTTTGATAAAATAAAAGTGATTAGGAAGTATTTTTTTTTAAATTATTATTTTTAAAACTTTGAAAATTTTACTATACCATGTCAAACTTTCAGTTGTACTTTGAACGATATGCTCTCGCTATTGTATTAGTATAGTAAAATTAAACAGAATTACAGTAAATATTCACAGAACTTTTTTCTCAATGTATTAAAAGCGATAATATAAATTTAATATAAACATAAATATAATATGTAATTATTCTACTTCTTTTCTCTATGATTAGAAAACGTATATCATAGTTATTAACATGTTAAAATCTTAATATCTTAAAATCTTGTAATAAATATACCTCCGTTTAATTTAGCGCATATTAACTTGAATTTATGGAATATTTTATAACATAAATATTTGTTCAAGTATCTTATAAATGCATAATAAATGTATAATAAAAAAGTTTCAACTTCAAATCAAATAATTATCAATATAAATTCAATTTGGATAATTCATCAGGAACAGGGTCCAGAGAACTTATAGACACTTCTGCAGCTTCGAGACCTCTTAAAATACATTCAGTCTCGTTAAACTCATCTAAAATTCCACTAATTATACCTGCTGCAAGACAGTCTCCGCAACCACTGACGCTAACAATATTACGTGATTTTGTAGTTTTCAACGGTTGATATAAACGGGATTGCATCAAACCACTTTCTATCAAGTGTCCATTTTTATCCAAAAAAGGATTTTTATCTGAAGATCTTCTGGCAACCTAAAATAAAAAAAAAATTACTTAAAAAATAAGAAACTTTTTGTAGCAAGTGTACGGAAAATAGTCTTTTTTCCGTCCTGTTTGGAAGATGGAAAGTAGTTCATTTCAAACGTGGATGGAAAGTAGCAACTTTCCGCACCAAGTAATAAACTACAAAGTTTATTCTTATTCTTTTCATTTTAAATTTATTTTAATTAATTTATTTATTTACTTTTAAATAAATTATTTTATATAAATTAAACAAATCCTTACTATAACTCCCTCCGATCCTAGTGTGCTTATAACAACTGAACATTTTTCAGCTAATTGTTCGCTAATTCTTTTAAAGTCGTTTACACTTAAGTCTGAGGCATCGTCACTGAATGGTATGTCAAAATACCGGGCCATTTCCAACAGTTCATTTATGTTTGGCGACAAAAAAAGGATCACCTCTTTCCACTGGTCGCCCGATTGAAATATTTTAACTGACTTACGCAAATCCGTTGGTTCATACCACACTGCAAAAGAATAAATTTCGTAAATTTAGTTTTTTCTTATAAATTTTCCCAGTAAAATGCAAAAAAAAAAAAAAAAAGAAATAGGAAAAAATTGAAAGCAATTAAGCGACAATAATTTGTATTTATTTTTTTGTTAAAAAGTTACTTGGATGTAAGTAATAAAATAATAATATTTGTAATTATGTCTATTACTTTGGTTATTATCTGTTTCACCACCCCGCTCACCAACCTATACTTTTTTTTTTAAATCGATATATTTTTTTGCGCTGGTTACGAATCCGAAAAAATTGAAGCGCGGAACCGGGTCGTTCAAAAGTTATTGGCCAAAAATAGGTAAAAATGGCCCTTTTTCACAAATATCTTTCCCTATGTAAAATATATCGAAACTCTGCTACGGCTATCGTATTCAGCAGAACAAATACACCGAAAATATGTATAATAACATTTGAAAGTCGTGGGACTGTCACCTTGCAGACGATTTTAATAGTCCTTCGGAGAGCGTCGGGGTTCATTTGGGAGTGCACATTTTTTCCCATAACTCGCAAAATATCAACTTTAGAGATATGCTCCAAAGGACGAAAAAATTACTTTAATAATGTTATTATACATGTTTTCGATGTATTTTTTTCTGCTGAATTCGATAGCCTGAGCAGAATTTAGATATATTTTACATAGGGATTGATATTTGTGAAAAGTGCCATTTTGACATATTTTTGGCCAATAACTTTTGAACGGCCAGGTTCCGCGCTTCAATATTTGCGGATTAGTAATCAGTGCAAAAAAATACATCGATTTAAAAAGAAAAGTATAGGTTGGGAAGGGGGCGGGTGGATGGTGAAACAGATAATTACCGAAATTTCTACTTTATTTTAGGAGCTCGTTTTCGGAGTAGTAAACATTAAATTTAAAACTTCACGCATTGAATAATATTCCCCCGATACCTTAGAATTGACGAAACTTCCGGTTGGAACGCTATAGCGTGTGAACGTGTGTCTCGGCAGTAAGAAAATAAATTCAGGAAAAAAGCGAATTATTGTATTGAAAACTTCGGAAAATAAAACGTAGAGACCGATTACCGAAAGGAGAATTTGAGTTGGATAAGTATGTGAAGTGTTATTATAGTGGATTAGAGAGATATTGTCGGATAAAAAAAAAAAAGTATACTGAGAAAAAAAATATGTTAAATTTTCGTATATAAATAGGAAACTGAAACTATATGTAGGGTATAAAAAATTTTCAAATTAAATATATGAAAACTTAGCACATATATTACACTACTTTATATAATTATGCTTCCTTTTCGCATACTTAATGCTAAGCTTTCATACATTTTATTTGAAAATTTCTTAGACTTTCCGTATAGTCTCAATTTCCTAACTATATACGAAAAATTAATATATTCTTTTTCTTAGTGTAGATAAAAGAAAATGTTAGTTGTGCAAGGCCAATATGGTGGAGCATTGTAACGAACGGAACATCAGGGGCAAAAATAAGAGATCCTTCGACGAAGAACCTCTTAGTGATAAAATGAGTGATATGGGATATAAAAAAAAGGCTAGTATAGATTTTGATAATAAAACAGAGCAAGAGACTGACTCTGAAATAGAGACAAGAGATGAATCTGATATTAAAAATTTTGTTTTAAACCAAGTGAACAATGAATATGGGGAGGATCATGCGGGTCCATTCCTAATCTCAATAATTAATATTAAAAAAAACGCAGACTCCTCAAGAGGTAAATTCTTTTTCGGAAAAAAAATATTTGAGGGTTTGAGGGAAGTAATGCTTAATTCTCATGGATTAAAAAAAAAAGGTGAAAACAAATTTGAAATAAGCTTTTCAGGTTATAAAGATGCAAACAAGTTTGTTAAAAAATTTAACAAAAAAAGTACAGAAATATTCCCAAATGAAGATTGGGTAGCTTTCATACCATTCTTTAAGGTTAGGAGGACGATGATAATGAAAGGAATAGCAGGCAAGCAGATAACAGTTGAGGATATTTTAAATAACATGCAACCATACCCAGGTTAGGAAACACAGTTTTCAAGACCGATCATAGTAGAGAGAATGAAAAGATGGACAATTAATGATCAGCATGAACGGGTATTGGTGGATTCTATCCTATTCAAAGCAACATACGACAAAGGTAAGGTACCTGATAAAGCGCTTTTATATGCTGCAGTAATCTATTTAGAACCTTTTATTGCAAGGGTTAAACAATGTAAAAACTGCTTTAGATTCGGACATTTAGCTAGATTCTGTAAGGATAGGAAAACATATTGTAGTTTTTGTGGGGAAAGGGACCATATATTAAACAAACCTGTGATAAAGAAAAATGTAGTAATAATTTAAATTGTCTTAATTGTATTAGAAATAAAAGAGATAGGGGGTTCCATGAGGCGGACTCAAAAAAATGCCCTATATTCCATTTACAAAAAAATATAAAAAAAAAAAAACAATGGCAGTACATAACATGGGATATAATGAGGCAATAGCGACGTTACAGGGGACGGGGGGAATTCCGCCTCCTCGCCCAGCTTCCTTTGCTGATGCCAATAAGATAAATTTTCAAGAATTAGTGAATAGTGATATTGAAAGGAAAAAAGCTAAAAATGCAAAAAAAAGAAAAATTATAAAAAACAATGAAAGAGAGAGACAACAACCTTATTTAATTACTGAAATAGAAAATACTGACAATGAACTGACTGTGATAAATGAGCAAATAATAGAAGAAAAAGATAGGTATATAAGAGAGAAAGAAGAGAATATTAACCAAAATATGATAGATGGACAAGGAGACTTTGATGTTTTCATCCAAATGTTTGCAAAGTATTACAATGTACAATTGGATCAAAACGAAATAACAAAATATATTATGACCTTATGTCTAAATAAATTAAATGGAACGGAGAATAGTAACAAAAAGCTAGAAATATTACAATGTGTAAATACATCAGAATAAAAGTAATAAAGCTGTAAAAAAAAGAAAAGTAATCTTGTAAATTAATAATTAATAAGGCATAAAAGAACAAAAAAAAGGAGAAAAAAAATATATAAACCCAGAACTTGTATGGACAAATTTACTTTATGCCAAAGTAAACCAAAACTACAAAAATTATACAATTTTTGGTAATTATTGGATATAATACCCCCAACCTATGATTTTTTTTTTGAAATCGATGTATTTTTTACGCTGATTACGAATAAATAGTTTAGTTAGATTTTAACAAAATAGATTTACCCATTTTTTTCAATTTTTAAGGACCATGATCACCGATTTTTATTTTATTAAAATCTAACGAAACTAACAACGCAGGTCGAGGACATCATTGGAAGTAATTTTGGTCCTTTGGAGCATATCTCTGAAGTTGATATTTTGCAAGTTATATGAAAAAATGTGCACTCCCAAATTAACCCCGACGCACTACGAATGACTATATAATCGTCTATAGGCAGAAAATCCCCGCACTACTAAATGATGTAAAACATGTCTCCTGTGTTCTTTTTTGCGCTGAATACCAATCCGCAAAAATTGGAGCGCGGAACCTACCCCTTGAATAGTTATGGGCCAAAAATAGGTTGAAATAGGGGTTTTTTGCAAATAACTTGGGAGTGCGCTTATTCAATTTTGCCTCATCAATAGCTAGAAGAATGAAATCCGTTAACTTCATTTTAGAACTAATTGTAAGACAGAATACCATACAATAACGAATATTTATTCAATACACAACAATTCTTCACGCAAAAAATTGAAAACATTACTTTTTGATCGAAAAATAAAATATTAACAAAAATGTATTTAAATATCTAACAAAACAACATAAAAAACGTTAGATTCATTAGTCTTTTAAAAAACATTCATTTTTGTAGTAAACATAACAATTTAAATGAAGAAATAATTGTATATACATAATCCATTTTAAATATTTTCAGTAACAAAAAATTTTCGAATCATGGCGGATTGCATCCTGAAGGGGCAAAAAGTCGCACTCCCAAGGACAATAATATCGTCTACAGGGTGATAACCACTTCACTCCCAAATAAAGTATTACATGTTTTCTGTGTATTTTTTCGCGCTGAATACGATAGCCTGAGCAGAATTTCGATATATTTTATATAAGAAAAGATATTTGAGAAAAAGTGCGATTTTGATCCATATTTGACCAATAACTTTTGTACGGCCAGGTTCCGCGCTCCAATTTTTCCGGATTCGTAATCAGCGCAAATAAATACATCGATTTCAAAAAAAAATCATAGGTGGGGGGGGGGGGTACTATATCCAATAATTACCCAATTTTTTATACTGATGGCTCAAAAAAAATGGAAAATGATAGTAGCAAAGCTGGCTATCATTTTCCATATGGTCCTACAACAATAATTTAACTTACTCGGCTAGAATTAACGACGTGTTCTCCATATTTCACGCAGAAGCATTTGCCATTTTATCATGTCTGAAAACAATACTAAAAAATGGTAACAAAATTAATAAAGCCGTAGTGGCTACGGATTCACAAAGCGTATTGAAAGCGTTAATTAAATCAAACAAAAGTACAAAAATTGATGACGTGATATGCTTAATAAAACAAGTTTTCCTAAACTTGGAAAGAAATAATATAAAGGTAATTATCATGTGGATACCCGGTCATAAGGGAATCCTGGGTAATAACAAAGCAGATAGCTTGGCAAAGGAAGCAACAAACAAAGTTAATATAGAGGAAGACAAATTGCACTTTCACAATATTTTTCCAGTCCTTAAGAATAAGATGATGAATATGTCAAAAAAAGATTTGAAAGATCAAAGCCAAAAAAAAGGAAAAGTTTATTTCAATAATCTTATAAATAACTTTAAGACTCCATGGTTCAAGCAAAATAATTTAAATAGAAAGATAATAACATTGATTAATAGACTGAGAACTGGACACACTAGGTGCCACGGTCACTTGAAAGAGAAAAACATCCTGGAGGACTCTTCGTGTCATTGCGGAGAAGAATTTCAGGATCTAAAACACGTTTTTTTTTTAATGACCAGCTTATTATTATAAATGCGACAAATTAATTAATGATCTCTGGTATGAGGACCCGTATGGCCCGCCAGATATTGGGTATTATAGTTTTTGCAGAAATTATAAATTTTACAGATTACTTTTTGAGTTCTGTTCGGAGAATGATCTCCATATATGACCTTGCATAATTATAAATTGTACATTTAATCTTGATCTTATTAAATCTTTCGCTGTCAACCACTAAACCAGATTCAAATATATGAGGAAATATCGTTGTTTCTTTTTGTTTTCTCTCTATGTAGAATGTTTAACCGTTCACTAATCCGACTGGAAGTAGCAAAAATATAATGAGTAATAGTAACAAATAAATCAAAACAAGTATATATATACAAAGAAAAAAAAAAGAATAGAAAAAGAGAAGAGAAAGAGGGAAGAGAGAAGTCCTTCACTGAGAAATAAGAGTCCTGATATAATAGTCAGAAAAATAAATGGTGGATAGCATATAACCATTTCCTGTGGCCAAATTGAAGTTTAATATGAAAATTTACTCGTTAATTAACCAATTAAATGCTTTTAAAATGTTTGTACTTTACATGTACAATCTTATTAATGAAAAAGATATGTTAAAGGTTCAATTGTCAACAAGATTTAATTGTTAAATAATACGGACAAAATTACGATTCAATTCAATTTATTCAGTAGTTAATAACCCTATTGGAAATGATTTGTTGAAAATGCTAAAAATTCCTGAAAAATGCTGAAAAACACAGAAAACCTGATAAAATTGGGACTTTTCAGCATTTTTTTAGTTTTTTTTCAGCGTTTTTCATCATTCATTTCCACAAAGAAAGATTCTATTGATTTTTTTGACAAGGGATTATTTCCCCTTTGGCGTTTAAATTCCTAGTTTAGTCTCATTAACTGAGAAAACAATTTAAATGAAAATTTATTATAGCAAGACAAAAAGTGGCGATGACACTATTTGTTTACATGTCATGTTATATAATTTTATATCTCTTGTTGAAATGAATGATGAAAAATTCTGAAAAGTCTAAATTTTAGCAGGTTTTCAATGTTTTTCAGCATTTTTCAACATTTTTTTTATTAAGAATTATAAAAGACCCTAGTTAAAGTTTAACTACATTTCACAAAAAGATTTACTTTGTTCCCACTCTTATTGATGCTGTATAATAATTTTACATTTAAACATAAGTTTTTTTTCTCAGTACTCTCGAGTCTAATGTTACGCCGCGTTTCTATTAAACTCAATACAGCCTTGAGCCGTATTTCGAACATCAACACACGCACACCATGATTTTTTATCGTGGCATCACTGTTTTGTTTGTTTGTATGTATGTATGTGTGTATGTATGTAAGTATTAAGTATGATATAGCATTGCCACCCTACAAATAATGGTGTGCGCGTGTTGTATGCGTGTGTCGATGTTCGAAATACTGCTCCTTATATTTAACTGTCAGATTCCGATCCAATTTTGAAAATGAACAATGTTTACATACTGTTTGCAACAAAAGTAAACCAACAGTTAAACATTAAGTTATTGAACACTTCGAAAACCAAACATTAAACCGTATTAAACGCATGCTATCTAATTGATCTGTTTCAAGGCCCCGGACAAAAAAATTGATCGTCGCCATCCGCAGAGGAGCGGCGCGCGATCCGATTGGTTCTTTCCGATGTTTCCCTTCCGGCGCTATTATTACGAAAGCAAATGTCCTGGAAAAGGCAGAGAGCGATCTCCGTGCCCAGTTTACGTCACACAACGTCGCACAATACAACGCTCGCTCGTTCATGCCCGTTGTCGTTGCGCGCTGGTCGCATCGAAATTGTGCATTGATGAGAGCTCAGGATTAACGACTTTGACCGTCGGCGTTCGAGAGCGGAACAAAAGCATTTGCTCGATTAATTGAGTTGAAAGGCCGACGCCGAGAATGGGCAAGTCGCGGACGGGGAAAATAGCGGTGGCCTGCACGGCGGTCGCTTTTCTTTTCATCCTCATAGCATTCACCACACCCAATTGGCTGCAAACCGATGGCAAACTTGAAAATCCGCAGTTCATCAAAATCGGTAATTACGATTTTTGCCTTTGCCCTTTGCGTGTTACCAACTTTGCGTGGGACCCACTTGGAAAAAAGACTTTTTGTGCTCGACAAAAGATCCACGGGAAAGTCCAAAGCTACCTGTGCTATAGTGGAGGCGCGGTGACAGAGACTGTTGTTGATGCACGATTTCATCTCGCTTTCCCTATCGATGTCGTTCAACTTTTTTATCCTTATCATTCCTCCCCCCCCCTCAATTAAAAGCAATCATCAAAGCTTTTGAAAATTTTTTGGGAAATTAATATAAATTTGGTAAAAGTCTAGTTTAGCGACTAGTTTAGGTTCAATATCAAGGTATATTATCACATATCAAAATTAGGCGATTTTATTTCATTTTATTTTAAATCTAACAAAACTAACTTTCAATAAATAATTTAACATTATTTAATTCAAGTTATTTTTGTTTATCTCAAGACTTTTGATGTTATGCATTTTTATTATGACATACAACTAGCTTCACATTGAACCTGTGACTAAACTAGACTTTAGCCATAAATTTCAGCAAAGCTGTCAAACATTTTTTTTTTGAAAAAAATAAGTTTGACCAAACTTCTTTGCAATGTTGCCAAATCGATTAAAATATTAATATAATGAAAGGTTTTAGAAATTTTGTAAACAAGTATATTGAATAAATTTTCACGGATATCAACAGCCTTAAAATTGAAGAGATTGATGTTAAATGAGTTTTGTGAACTGAATATTTATCTTCATATATGAAAATAAACCCAAATGGAAATGAGTGTAAACTGACCATTAAATTGTTTGAAACCAGAATTACATGCGATCAGTGTTATAATTGTCCTTTTTTGAGCATAGTATTCTGGTCACAAAAAGAAAAATCATTCATTTGAATCTATTTAAAATTTCATTTCCGTTAACTTAAGACAGTCGTTGGTATTTTTTGGGTTTACAATGTGGAGTCATTAAAGCAACAATTAGTCCACTTCGATTAAGGCAATATTCTTTAATTATGTTAATATGGCTTTAAATTGCATTTTAGTTGATTTAATAAAAGTAAATCGCTTTGTTTGGACTTGAATTAATTACGTCTATATTTTTAGGAATCCGATTGGTGTGTTCATTTTTCCATCAATAAATTGATATATATAAGCCTGATAAAACAACTTATTTCGAAACTCGTGGTTTTATTATGATTATGTAATTTATTTTATTTTTTATTTGTTTTTTTTCAACAATCTAGACAGATTACTGCAATTATTTTAAAAATTATATTTTATGTGAGAATATTTAGAATGAAAGGAACTTTTAAATGTAAACATAAACATTAATATAGATAAAATGAAAGGAATTAAAAAACATATTTTAAGGATAAATGAATAAGAAAAATAAATAAATATACTGAAAGAAAAAATATATTAAGAAAAACAGTCAATAGAATTAAATAAAGTTTACAATTACTAATAAATTTATAGAACATTTTAGAAATATGATACACTTTAAAAAGTTTCAACAATAAATTATTAAGAATTTCAGAATTCTGACCATGATTACACTGAGAAAAAAATAATAGTAAAATTGAAAACAATTTATATTCATTTGAGGATATCTCTGAAGAGTGAAAAATTTTACTATTAAAAATAGTGAAAATGATAATTATCAAAGCAATTTGTAGTACTTTTCTACTAATATTTACTACATGACTTTTAAATTTTACTGTTATTAATAGTAGAAATAATTACTTTTCCAATATATCCTCAAATTGATACAAAAAATAGTAATTTGTGATAAATCTTTTTTCTCAGTGTAGAAAATTTCAATACAGATTTGTGTAGTTTAATAATTTGTAATATCTCGTTTACTGGGATAAAAACGTTAAAGTTGTTTTTGAGAACTACGTTGTATCTATCTTGTATTATATATCGTCATTCATTTCTAGGTCTGTGGCAAGTGTGTTTCAAAGGATTCCAAGACCCGCGCCACCTGTACGACACTAAATTTTACGGCTGCTGGTGGGTTTTCGAAGAAGAGTACTACATAATCCACGACATCCTTCTGCCGGCATTCTTCGTGGCCACTCAGTTCTTCTTCACATTATGTATGACCCTGATGCTTATTGGCAGTTTCCTCACGACGCTCTACACCTGCTGCTCTAGGCACCACAGAAAGTTCCAACTGCTCCTCTGGATAACGGGAATCAATTTGACACTGGCGGCCATTTGCGGAATCATATCCACCATAATATTTGGCGCGTTCGGGGACGGTCGAGACTGGATGCCGAAATGGGAACATAATGACCTCGGCTGGTCGTACGCGCTGGCTGTCACCGGCAGCTTTATTTTGCTCGCAGCCGGGGTTATGTTTTTGGTAGAAGGTCGTCGGTACGCCAAAAGAGTCGAAAAGTTAATGGACGAGCATAAGACGCACACGCCCATTTAACATTCGGAGCAACGGTTTTAAAAACCGTCTCGATCCCATTTAAAAGATTCACAAGGAAATTTCAACAGGCGATTCCTCAAGTTCGCTTCGCATACATTTGACCCCTCAAATTGGTCAAATTGTGGAAAAATCGACTTTGTCGATTTGTAAAGAAAACAAAATTAATCCCCTTCGAGTTTCAAACTAACAAGTAGTATTACTTAGTTGCTGATATGCTGTATGACTTTATTACTACGGCTACACTGTCATCTTCTTAACAACTACAAGTTAATATATTTAAGATGATTTTAAACGAAACACAACCACTTGTTTTGTTTGAAACATCACTACAAAAAAATAATTAAATTTGAAAGACAGGTTCGTTTATGAATCATTAAAATTAAATCTTAAACGTATATCTAGAACAGGTTTTTAATTAATTTTTTTATATTACAACAGAGAAAAAATGTTTCTCGTTTTATTTTGAGAAAAACTGCCCTAATAGCAAGAGACATTCTGAAAAGATATCCCGAGAATATCTGAGATATCTATAAGACATTTTGAGATATCGCAAATGTCCGCTTCTGGGGATATCCCTGGAATATTACCAGTATATCATTGTGATTATCTTTGTATGTTAATAGGGTGAGTAAATGCATAACAATGGATAATGCCGATAATGCAGAATAAAATACACATAGATAATAAATCTTTCATTTTATTCAAATGACTAAAATTATTAAAAATTGCTCAGTTTTTCATAAAAACAATTAATACAATTTTCTACATTACCGACCCCGCTTAACTCGTTAAATGCTTTTGACATCCTCTTAAGATTTACATATATATTCTGCCTTCGTCTAATTACTGTAACTGTATCGAACTTGTCCTCAATTATCTAAAGAAAGTTAGTTTAAAACTTGAAGAGAATAATTTTGTTTACAAATGAAATTTGCACGTGGGATTCCATTCGCATGGAATTTTGATATTAAATTTCCATCTTATTTGTGAATTTTTTCAATGGGCGGTTAAAACTGATCCAGAATCTCATTTCACATTTGTTTGGATCTGAAACGGTCTATCCTAATTAGATCATATTGAGAAATAGTTCATCTCCTGATTGAATCGTGGAATGGAAACAAGAAAAAATATATATAATGATAACAATTTATATTATTATGGCTCCTTAAATATTTGAGGTGCATTTACTTTGGGTCTTGAATATTTCTTTCAGAATGAAGTAAATATATTTGAATTTAAGTTCTTTTTAATATGCACCAAAAGTACCTTAATACGGTATCTTTGTTGTTCATATTTTTTAGAACAAGAAATGAACATTTTCAAATAAATGTAATGTATTTTATGCACTTATTTCTAATGCAAAACTGCTTAGAGGAAATTATGAAACATAATTTTCTGTGATCAAAATGTCATTATCTCTTGTTAAAGTTACGTAGTAAACAATAAGTACATTATGTACTTTGATCATTGCAAATTTAATATTTTAATAAGATGTATTGTTTAAAAACAATACGTTTACAAAATAATTGTTTATAAAGTAACAATAAAAATGTTTTACGTTGCCAATACTTTGATAAAATATGTTGAAAGTTAATTATCATCATTCTTTACAACTTTTTAAGGTTATCTAATGAACGAAGAAAAAAAAAAGGAATTCTCAAATGATAATCTTTCTAGAGACTTGAAAACGTATGATCAGTGACACAAAAAGTACAACCGAAAATTGCAACATGTTTTCATAAGATTGTGAACATTACAAAAACAAAACTTAATATTCACATTTTAGATGAGTATAGTTCACTAAACTTGTTTGTACTTCCGTGAACGTTCTTGAGTGACAGAAAAGATTACAAGTTTTCTAATTGTTTGTTTCTCAGTGTACAATTTTCCAATCAGTGTTAGAACTTTGTCTCCATGTAGTAATTTTTCTTATTATATAATATAAGACTGTTTAAATTTTCCATCATGATTTTACATGAAATAATGTAATTTTGTATTACGAGAAATAATGAATTCTACGGCTCAAATACGCTGATGCACATTGAAATGTTCCAATTTTAGAAATGATCTCATTAAATTGGGACATTCCATCATTTTCACCAAGGGTTGACTTTATGTCGAGTACAATTCACTTCTTTTTTATTTTTAGTTCCACTATTCATTTCTAATAACCAAATTAAGATTTAAAACTATTTCTCTACAATAATTGGTTGTAATGCAGAATTAAAGGACACATTCAAATATTATAATATACGTTCACTCGAGTAAAGCTTAATTCACAGGAAAGTTTACAATGTTAAAGATCAATGGAATGACAGTATTACGGTGTACGATTTAGAAAGGAAAAAGAAAAGAAAAAAAAAGATGTTTATATATCCTCCAAAGGCATTTGTTTTTCTGAAACATATTTTCAGAAAATTCAGATCTATGTACACCAAGCGATGCTTGTAAAGCACACGAAATAGAGCTATCGCCAAAATGTACACAATTTCACCTCGTCGTGATGTATATAGAGTTATACCAATGAGAGATTAAGGCATATCACGGCTACGTACAACGGATATTCTCTGAACAAACGAATCTCATATTTTTTTCATAAATGGTCGTTGACGACAAATTTTTATTTAGGTAAATTACTAATAACATGAAATTAAGGGCATTTCAAAAGAGTTTTAATCTTCGTTATCTTGTGGATAGTATACTGAGACAAATTTTCGGTTATCGTACTATGAAAATAAAGTTGGTTTCAGAGTCAACTGTAGTGCACTCAGAGTTAAGAGAATTATAAAGTGAAATCAAGAATCTCAGAGTTACACTCGACTTTAAATATAATGCTCGCTTGGAGGAGGGAGAATAAAACAAGAATCTCAGAGTTACACTTGACTTTGCATATAATGCTCGCTTATAGTTAAACGCTGTAACCAAAGTTCCTCTGAATAACTTTATTATTCAGTTTATGTCGCACAGGGGGCCACTGCCGTGTTTCCAGATCTTATACATACCATGCGCACGCAATTTAGGCCTGTTTGGAATAGTTCAATTGCCGAACCCACTGACAACGTGTACAGAGCTGTATGGTTTCGGCAACCGAACATTTCCGAGCGGGCCTAATTCGCTCGCGCATAGTATCACCTACGTGTACAATCTGGTAGCACAGCAGTAACCCCCTCTACGCGACACAATTTGAATAACAAAATCGCCGCTAACTTCTTGTTGTTTATCGCGCACTCAGTGGGGTCCTATAGCCAAAGTGTTGCTGTAGCCAGAATCGAGTGTAATATTAAAAAAGAAATAATAAGACTTATTCACTGTAAAAAAAAACGGAAAATTCCGTCAAATTTAACGGAATGGAGTTGTCGTTAAATTTCACGAAATTTTACGTACGTTGCGGAAAAAATTTCGATCGTCAATTTAATAATGTTATTATGAAAACGTTGTT
>JABFPN010003018.1:0-19604 GCA_022817305.1 Leptoteleia sp. ZL-2020
GGGGAGGAGGGTCCCTGCTGAATTCGCAAGACCGCTAATCGTGCTGTTTACGGGCCATTCGTTGGCGAATTTGTTTACCGTAAATCTTGGAATTATGACGTAAGTAGCGGAGGATTTCCCCTGGCTTAACTTTGGCCGCAATTATCGAATTCCTGATAGATAACGGCGCGCCTCCCTCTAAACGTTGTTCTATTGCCGGCGTATTGAAACATCTCGCGGGATAATTTACAGCGAAGATAATCTTATTTTATGGGCGTCATATTTTTTATAAGTTTATGCTTTATTTGACTTAGCCGTGTATTTTTGTGCGGGCGCTTTCCGCGCTGCGAGAAGTCGTATAACAGTTAGAGTCATTGAAACATGAAGTTTATAACGCTGTCGGGATCTTGCACACATGCGCCTACAGGTTTATAATGGCGCGGCTAATCTGGAAAAACTGCGGACGCGATTAAAGGAGACTCCTCTATAAACTTTTTTCCCCCTCTAAGGATTATTACGAAATTGTTTTAAAAATGACGGCCCGACGACGAGGATATTGAATTAATTAAAAGGGCTAATTAAGTGATAAGGGTTTAAATTAGATTATTTTCGTAGCGATAAAATAAGCATAACCTTAATAATAATATAAAAATCTAGGCATAGATATCCTGTGTGCTCTCCTTTCTTTTGAAAATTATACAGTAATTGAGTGGCTTTTAATTCATTTACTCATTTTTCCTTTTTTCCAAATATTTGGTTGATAAAATTTAATTATCAGTAAGGCTTATCTAAAGTATTTCGATGGTATCATAGTAATTTTCACAATGTCAACCCGTTTGCACGTTATTGAGATACCGAATAATAATATCTTTTCAGTGTTTCATGTGCAACGTGGGGTAACATTACCATCTTTTTTATTGTACATTTTATTATACAATTTCGCGTTGCGTGGGCTGAAACTTGTGATGAACGGCACGATTTAAAAGTACTAATATTATTCCTACTTCCATAAGAGTATTCTGGTTCGTAGCCATTGGAGACTGTTGGCAGTAGTGGACTCATTAGAGCTGGCAATTCATTCGATCATAATTTATCGGTATGTTAACGTACTTAATTATTACGAAGACGACATTTGAAATAGTAAATAAGCAATCGACTGATTAGTCTCATCAATTTATGATTTGAAAAAGTGAATTAGAAGGATACGAAATGGTGTAATTGCTGTAATGAAGTGAAGATTATTAAACATTTGATTACATTTTATATTTAATTAGTAGAAAATTTAATTGGAATATATCGAAATAGTAAAGATAAAACGTATATGAAGTGAAAGAAGATCGATCATAATATAATTAAAAAATGGATGAAACTGAAAATTAAAGTTTTATACAATTTAAAATATTGTACACTATTTTTCGCAAAAATGTTTTACTTTTCAAATAAAAAAGAGCTGTTATATATACAACATATTGTAAGTATATTAGACGTACGTTAATCAGAATTACATTAATCAATTATAATTTTTCATTAAAAAGAAAATTAACATCTAATAATATGAAGAGAGATAAATTTATTTAATAAGCACTTGATCATGTTGATTTAAATTCCATAAAATCAGCAATCGATTTATATTCTGTTGATTCCTCTATTCCCTTTTGTTCGTCAGTCAATTTATATGTTTCGAATGATTCTACATTGGAATCTACATTATCAAAGAATTCCTATCTCTTTTATATTTTTAACATAATCCAGACAGAACATTAAATCTGTTTATTTCATTAATCATCAGGAAAGTATTATCGAACTTTAAATAGATGAAAGACAATATTTACAGAAATTAAATTATTTATACATATAAACATCAATGTAAATGTTGTATTAATTTTAACAAATTTTGATATAAGTTTTAATCACAAATAATATCGACAAGACTAAAAATAACAATTCAAAATGTATTATAATAAGTTAATTAAAGTTAATTTAAATTTACATTTAAATTCATAAAAGAATTTTTTTTTCTATCTTCTATATTTTAAACACTTTCCTATAAACTTTATGTTTACTCTTATTATTCTTTAAAATCAGTTTAATCATTATTCACAACAGATTATGCAAAGTTTAACGAAGATAAATAGAAGGCTCAGTTGGTTAAGGGTTTAATGTTATTTCATTTCTTTGTGATGTAAAATATTGCAAATATTAAAATCACTTGTAGTAGCATCAGTACACAAATTTACATTTTAAACAATGAAAGTCAAGAATACAATCAATGCTTTCAAAACCGATCAGTTTTTTTGCCCTTTAAGTGTTTGTTTTGTAACTCAGCAAAAGTTTGTTTCACCTCTGACCTTCCATGAGATCATTTAAGCTTTATCAATGTATTCTTCTCCATTACTTAAAATAATAATGATTTTTATTTGGCATTGACCAGTTATACGCCACACATGACATTTTGACGTACCAGTCATTCTCAAACGCAAACTGTATTGGATTATAATTACTTCACACTACTTGAAATTACACTGCACCAACAAAGTTAAACAGTAATACTTTCTGTCACACTTTTCCCAGTGATCATTTTTCTCAATTGATCATTTAATTATAAATCAATTAATTATAAACTAATTTAATTGTTGTATCAATGATATATTAATACACGAAGAGAAAAGGTTAATAAAAATTACTGACATTATTAATAAACTGCTTATATACTTGCAAACCTTGAGAAATTAATATCTTAAGATAGCAAAACATATAAATTTGTTGACAAATATTCTTAGAAAGTTGACACTTTTTACTAAATTAGGATAGTAATTTCTATATTTATAAACATTTATATGACCAGTTTACTAACAAAGTCAGTAATTTTTGTTAATCTTTTTTCTCCGTGTAAAAAATATAATAAAATAACATTGCACAAACTATTGTAACATAATACATCGACATATATGCGACATATGTAGTTCACATCAAATTTCCGCATAGCCATACTTGTTAATAAATGATTTCAATGTAATAAATCAATGTACAATGTCCAGTTAACAGGTTTTGGCACATCAACGTCAAATAACCGGTTTTAACTACCTAATATTACTTAAAAAGATTTATTTTAAGGAATAAATTGTTACGCGAGTTCAAATTTTAACACGTATCTTAAGCAATTATTATTTATGCAAATGATATTGCGTTAACAAGATTAAATAATAATAAAAATTGGTTAATTATATTGCAAACAATAAATAAAATAATACGTTTTCGTTTATAAATTTAGTCATCCTGTCAATATAATTTTACACAAATTATAATAAATTATAAAATATCTTTAAAATACAAAGTACACTTTGTTTTATATATAATTAGTCTTAAAGTACTAGAACATTATAATTGGAACATTTAAATGCACCATGCACATCCACTGGATCTTTCAACGGTTATTTATGACCGGTGCATGTCGCTGTAATTATATATATACGTAATTTCTTTTTGCACCGCGCTCAAAACAAAGCCGACCAATCGATTAACTGACACTCGACACTCTTTATTATTTTGAAATTGCTGAATCAGCGCATCCCCGTGGCTTAACGATGCAATAAACCGATTGTAATAATCGATAAATGCACACGAAAAAATATTTTCTAGGTTCTAGCATATGTCTGCTCGATATTGTCTAAAGTTATAAGATAACTATAATGTTATCATAATGAGTATACTATTTGTAAATTATTTTTAAGCACTAAAAAGAGACAAAAATGTCACACTTTGTAGTGTACATACGAAGGTGCGCAATCAAAGCATATAATTGCCGTAGCCATATTAGCACTGTTAATGTAATAAACGATTTTGACTCATTTAATAATATGTTTTCTTCATCTTAATCATCGTCATATGACAAAAGTACAAGCATTGCGGCCATTATCCTTATAGCTTTTTTTTGTTACAGACTCTGAGAAGCAGTAGAGTCAGTTCGAGCCAATGAGCCAATCAATCAGTCTTATTTATGTGCGGCTACGTGGACATAATTAAAAGAGAGGCCAACAGACGGACCTTAACGGTCTAACTGGTGTTCCATGGGCCACCAATGTTAAGCCAATGTGGTGATGAATACTACATGGATTGGTGACTTCAAGTGTTTTTGCCTGTGTCCGATTGGATGGTCATATTATTAGTAGGCCTGTCAACTATTGAGTTCGAACATGTTCGAACAGTTTAGATGTTCGAATATTAATACATAATATATAAAATATATTATATAACATATAAAATATTTATGATTTATAAATAATATTTATAAGTATAAATAATTGTTGATATATTATTTATAAAATAATTTTGTTCTCTACTTCTTTTGAAGTGGAATATCTTACGGGAGGGTAATTGCACTTGGAGCCAACTTCAGATATCACGAAACTTTAAACGAAACTGTCAAACAAATGTTTGACAATTTTTTTTATGTTTATTAATTGTTAGAGCTATAGAATAACCTAGGTAAAAATTTATATATGCCTTATATATGTCTCACATCTATTCCACATATGCCTTATATATATGTTCCATATCTGTTCCATCTTCCACATATGCCGCATATGTTTCAAATATATCCCAAAAATGGTCCACACACGTTCCATATATGTCCCACATGTTCTATATTCTATATCTGTTTCGTATATGTTCCATATACAGTTCATGAACTGTTCGAACATTTGACAGGCTTAGTTATTAGACATGCTTGTCTTTACCTTAATCTGATCAAATTCGTATTAATTTATCGCCATATACTGTAGCCTTAATAGAAACAAGTCTCAAATTGTACTGATGTTGCCACTTGGGAGTGCTTAAAAGGAATGAATACCTAATAAGGAAATGGCCAGATGGGATCTACTTGTGGGATCTACTGATCTGATTCTGGTACAGATTTGTCAACCAAATTCTGGCAAATATACATTAGTATTACATATATGAGAATTTCATATATACTTTAATACTGGTGTAATTCCGCCTCTGTACCGGGTAACAAATATTCCAATTCAGGATGCCAGACTGGTAGCTTTGTACTACTATTGGACCTGCAGAACATTTCCTGCTGTGTGACTGTTGTGGCCACACATCAAAGAATAATCGCTCGATTTGGAAGAGTAATAACAAGACTAATGGCTTTTATAGGGACTTTCATTCCGCGGAGCCAAATTTCAACGTCGGCAACAACAATCGGAAGAGAGATGGAGGCCGGCAACGGTACCACCATTCCGCCAATTGAGAGCCTCTGAAGGAGAGGGTGCACACGAGAAGTGTTGTTATGAGTCCGTGGGCTATAATAACTCGGAGAGCAAGGACCCCTGGGCCTTGACGCGAGGTTCACTCCCTCGTCTCTGCGCGGCGTTGTCCGAGTGGCGTCTTCTCCTTCTGCGTCCACCTCGCGCCCTCCCCGTACCCTCCGTCCTTCTCTCGCTCTTGTCTTTCGTTTTCGCCGTCGCCACTGTGCGCGCGCTCGTCCTTTCCTTACTTTTTTAATTGCTTTAATGTCCTCTCCTTAACCTCACCGGGCCCTCACTTGCCTCTCCGTCCCTCTTCCGGCACGTCCTTCTCTAGCCTCTTGCGGCGCGAAGTTTCGTTTAATGAAACGCATTCCGCTTCATTAGAACCAGTCGGCTGATCTGCGTAGGATATCGCTGACACGCACGCGCGTCTCACTATTTACGTACACCACGTGTAATCGAATACGGAGCAAGGATGTTTGCGAGAAAACCCTCCTCCGCCCCACCCGTACGCCTCCTTCCTCGGGCTTCTTTTTTACTCCGCGGTTCCGTGAGAAAATGATAAGTCCCCGGGCGGTGTTTTCGGGACAAATTATTTATGGTCCGCGAAGATGTTAAAATTAAAGCCTCATTGATCGCGTTTCGGTCGTCGCCCCTTTTTGCGCCTTGCCAGGTAGATTCGTCTTTAATGCGCACCGTCAAATTTCAGATAAGTCCGCTCAATTCAATTGCCGCTTTTTCATCGATTGTTCCCTTTTTAAGAGGTTCCGCGGTACTGATAAATGATTGATGAACGTGCGAGAAAAAGTATTAACTCTGTCCTTTTTTAGTACAGTCTGAGTTCTGCCGAATAAATCTCCACGTTAAGTCTTTTTTTGCTTTATTTTTAACGGGGATATTCTATTTCGTAAGCGATTTTACTTATAGTGTTGTATAAATGATATGGTTTACAATATGACCTGGCGTTGCGAAGATGAGTATATCTACTGACCGTAATTGGAAATTTTAACCGTAATCTAGAAAAAAGAAGGAGATAATACTGAAAGTCTTTTCTGTCAATAGTAAATAGAATTCCAGTCATATTATATTAATAACAATAATGAAACTTCACATAATATTTAAGGAATATTCATCTTGCCTACTCTATAAAAAACTCTAACTGTTAAAAAGAAAATCGAGGGTAAAATCCCGTATTGGAATTTGAATATGAAAACCAAGCTTCTAAGCTGCGTCATAGTTCCTGGCTACTCTATAATAGCCTTGAAAATAAATTAAAAATAGATCCATCTAATCGTACTAGGAATTTACGATCCTGTAACGAAGCAAAATGCCAAGTTACACCGAGAAAAAAATTGTATTTAAAATTATAATACATTCTGATGTTAGAAGGATATTGTCTACGGTGTCTGCTATTTTACCATATCATTGCAGTCAAATTTTATGTGTGATATAGTAAAATTTTATATTCAGTATGTTAATAATGACCATAAATCATGGCAACATTACTAGACCATAAAAAAATTTTACTATACCATATAAAAATATTATTAGGTTGGTATAATAATTGTATACACATCATAGATGATATCCCTTCGACGTCAGAATAGTAATTTTTATTATAACCTTTTTCTCGGTGTAGGTTTTTATCAAATTCCCGTACAGGATCAAAGCTTAATTGTTTTAACAGGGAGTGTTTTTATTTATTATAAATCACTACTCTAATATAACTAAATGTACTTTTATTGTATTTATATTCTACATGTAATTCAATACGTACTATAACTAACAAATTCTTTATTAAGTTCAATAGAAAATACTTTACCTTTATCTAATTTTAATTACGATATCAAAAGTTTATAAATCAGTTTTTTATATCTTTATACGTGCGTGGTATCAGTCGAGAGTAACTATCACACTGCTTAGTATTGCTGCAGATAATTATAAAGGTAATTAGAAAAATTGCAGATTACTACCAACATATGTAACCAGTATAATTATAAAATTTGGTTTTAAAATATATATAAACAGATTACTAAAATTTTATAAACAGTTTGTAAAATTGTACGAAACTGTATAGAATTACTAATTTTAATCAACTAATTTAACACATGTTCATAATTTTGTTTTCCATATAATGATATATTAGTAGGTATAATGCTAAATTAGTAAACTTTTTATTAAAAATTGATATTTTTTTGTCTCAGTGTAAAAATTTAAAAAAAATTCAACAAAAAATTTCGTTTTTGGGTATCCCTGAATTCGTAACAACATAATTCAGTATTCTTCATTGGACAGTTCTGCACGATTTACGACCCAAATTATTGGGGGAACGTCAATTTTGTTCGCATCTTCGGATAATGGGGAGATTATTCGCGATGAAAAATGATATCGATCGGTTAATGATGATTTACAGTGACCGTGTGATCGGCCGGGCCGCGTTTTAATTAGAACTTTAATTACGGAATGAAATTCAATAACGAAATATTTTATCATAAAACACACTCGCGTTTTATTATTGAAAAATAATAAAAATCGTGCCCGTTTATGCTCGCGGTACCAAAAATCTTCATTAATTTTTACGACCGTCGTAGGTAAATTGTTTTTAATTGCCGATAATTCAATAAAGGGAACACATAATCGGCTCGCGAAATTAATAAGTTGTGATCCGGAATTGAAAAAAAGTGATTTATCAACTGAACACTTTCGAGTTTACGAGCTAAAGCGAGTGAATTATGGTGGGTGCTTTGGGCCACTTTTTCGATTATTTGTTTAATCATGCAGATCGATTTTCAACATTGTAACATTTGAGCAATTAAAGTTAGTGGAAGCAATCATTATTTTCTGGCTCATTAAATAATACGCATAATTGAATATATCAGTCACAACGATGGAGAGTGTGATAAAAAAGTTTCTTTTATCAGTGTCCAATCGTTACCAACGAGTCATCAACTCGGAAGATTTCCATTATGCAAGATTTTTAATTACATATATGGACGTGAAAATGTGCACTGTAATAATGATAAATCCGCTGGTATGTGCATGTGCAGGCCAAACTTATAGGCTTACTTTACGTTATTTATATATCGTATAATACTATGAACGTAACGTTGCAGTGTATACATTTTAATTACAGACCAGTAAAAGAGCGCACTACTTTTACTACTCCAACGACGAAAGTACTTTATTTTTGCATTTTTATGTCATATAACATGGTGTTCAAAAATTAAAAAGTTTTCGTTAATTATTATTCTGGAATTTATTCATTAAAAATCGGATTTATTTCTCACAACTTGCCTATCCTTTTGGAAAATGAATTTAAGCATACAATTTACGACAATTTGACTCTTTATTACTGTAGCAATATATTTGTTATTACTTTTGAGACAATTAGTAGATTTTAAAAAATTAAACTAAAATTGTAAATGAAAATACTATGAAAATTTATATAAAAAAAATAAGGAAAAGAAGGTTGAGTATACCAATAGCGATTGATGTTTTAATAGCGCATTTTATTTTAATTAGTTAATATTGAGTTAAATAACTAACATATTAAGTTTTCCCTAAAAATAGTATAGTAATATTTGTTTAAACTATTTCATAAAGTTTCCTGAACTTACGATAATTATTATACCTACTAGTTAGTAAATTTTACCACGTCGTACATAAAACATTACCGCGATCGTATGGTAAAATACCAGACACCGTAAACAATGCCTTTCGAACACCAAAAAGTATATTAATTGTTAATTATAACTCTCCTCTCGATGCAAGCATTTGCAATGATTTAATTTCACGCACTGTCATAATTGCAAATAGCCTCAATTAAAGTTAAACTGATCATATCTCAATAACATGAATATGTATGCTAAGACGAGGGGCACGACACAAACGTTAATCTAATTAATAGATTATCATGATTTAGTGTAAGCGCATTATTATCTGATAAATCTCAACGTGCGCTTCTTCCATGAATCATTACGGCGTCAAAAATGCGAGTACCGCAAAGTCGCTTGAAATTCATCTTGCGTCATCGAGGCACAAAATGCGCCGTGTTCCACGTGTGCCCGGAGTCGTCCGGTGATTTGAGCCCGAAAGTTCTTTCCGCTAGCGAATCGGGTACGGTGACCGATCGCAAAGTGTACATTTAACGAAGCAACCCGCTTATCTTATAAAAAGAGGGAAGATACGTGCGGCACTCCGTCCGAGCCCGGGTCCACTTGCACGCAATCGTGGAATGTTTAAGCAAAACCTGGCCAAGCAAAAAAAAAAACGACTGACAAAAGGGCGAGTCGAGAAAATGTGACCGGTTGCGTCACAAACCTTATTATCAAACGAGGAGCCTACATTATGATACTCCAAATTGCACTTTAATCTCGTGTGACTAACCATGCGAATATCTCAACATCAAGATCTTGGTAATTAATAATAAAAAATTCGTAATATATGAAATAATATTAGTATTTATTTAAAAGAAAGATAATATATCACAACTTTACGAAAACACTTAGTAAAATATACTCATATATTTCTCTCAGTGTATATTAGCTTTCATCGAAACTTATTATTTTTTCCTGAATATTTCGATATATTTGAATCAATGGTCTACTGTATTGTAAAACAATGTGTCGCAAATAAAATAAAATTTTTATATTGAAATCAAAGAAAAGAAAAATGGGATGCTGCACTGCAGGTTAGGTTTACTTATCATTTACAAGCAACCGTGTAATTGGTTATTTAGATACGATTACATACAGTGATAAGCAATTAAGATTTACAATTGCGGAATCCCTATTTTTATTTCAAATAGTTATCCTCGGAAGATATACGTTGTGTGTAATCGTCACGACTTATTATGCTAGTGTAAAAATTATTTTGAACGGAATGCGTGTAAATTAATGGATTAAGATTAAATACGAAATGTTGCGCTATCAAAAACATACCTAGGGAATTCGCGGCAATGAAATTGTGACTAAACATACTCGCGGGTTAGTATTTTATTCGATTAAATGAATTTTTGCAATTTCGAAAATTTCTACAATTGCCATTAGAGCGCGAGTGTTCGAAATAAAATTATTGATAAGTTTTATTATTATCCAAGTAATGAATGTAAAGTTAGATATTTCTTTTAATTATTCCAATATACACGATAATATAAAATGAAAATTACTAACATCTTATGTAAAAAATTCTGTGAAAAAAGTGATCACATTATTAACAAAATTAGATTTTATCCCATTTATAAAATATAACAAAAAGGGATTTATATTTTTACAATTTAAACTTTGCAAATGATTGGTATTTCACTTTAAATTTTAAATTAAGAAGCATTTGCAATGGACAGATGGCAAAAGAGGTAATTGATCAGTAATTTAATTGTCAAGTAAATAATAGATGTGAACCGATCTGGAAGCTAAAATTGTTTTAACACTTTGAACGCCGGAACAATTTCAAGATGAAGACGAACAGATTATTTTTGTAATGCAACAAAAAGAGAATATACTATGATTACAATTACTGTTCCCGTTTTAATTTCTGCACCGTTCCGCGTTTATTGCAATGGTACTGCACTTTTAAAGTATTTCAATTAAAATAAATTAAATACTTAAATGTATAAAGAATTGAAGAACACGTATAATTGGTTCATATGGTTCGAAATTGTTTTACACTCTCATCTAATATAACTTTATATTGCAATTATTTGCTAAAATGTTAATTAATAAAAATGAATTATAAAAAACAAACAAATTTAATTATATAAGAACTAATCTTATATGTAAATTTAAACATCTTGATAAGATTAAATTTTATCAAATTCGATTAATCACTATTATATTAATCTTGAAATATATTTATTTTCTAACAAATTATTTACTTATATTTTACTACATATTTTGCGACAATTAATAAATCAATAAATAACAATTATATTATTAATAAGTGATAAATTTCAATATACATTATCAATATTTAATTGCTAAACAAATTTAAGTGGTACACTGAGAAAAAAGTTCAGGTAAATATTATCATATATCCAATGAAAATTACAAAACCTTCTAGCGCCGAGAGGATATCGTTCAGTTTATAACAGTTTGATTAAGACTTATCAAATATACTAATAAGTGTGTGGCATAGATTAAGAAATTATTTGACAGAATAGTTTATACTAGTATGACAAAAATTTTGAGATGAAAATAAGAAATATTTCATTGTGATAGTTTTTAAGAACACGTTCGAGGAAATTTAAAAAAATATTTATATTTACGTTGAAATTCGTCATATATCATGATGAACTTTGTTATAAAACCAACGAAATCTGTCAATTGGTATGGTAAAGAGTTATATTTTATAATTCTCGTTTTCACCGAATACGGCGCTAGTGAGCAACGTATATCGTCGATTCATCACTTGCAAAATCAATATGGCTTCCGTATAAACAAATGCGTTCAAGTGTATTATTATTATACGGCGTATAAGTGATTGAAAATTAAAGAAAATGCGAGTTGACACAAGTTGTTGAACTGGATATATCAAGAGAATTTGCTTTATTTTACTTTCAGTTTAATATGTGAAATTGTTTGGTGTATTTATGTAGCCACATATTTACGATTGAAATGAGATCGGATAAGCTATCTAGCATAAGGCTGACAATAGCCGTAGTGGCAAGGTGTTAGGCAACTGCGGCGTCACTTTTAATAGGTACGGTGTTCGATTCTCAAAAATAAAATTAAATAAAATTTACATAGAAATAAATAAAAAGTAAATAAAAATAATAAAAATAAATAAAAATATACGCCACACTTTGATAGAATAAAAGTGTCTAGGAAATATTAATTTTAAAATTATAAATTTCATACCTATGAAAATTTTACCATATCATGTCAAACTTTCAATTGTACTTTGAACGATATCCCCTCACTTTATATCAGTATAGTAAAATTGATCAGAATTACAGTAAATATTCACAGAAATTTTTTCTCAGTGTAGAGATTTAAGATTCAATGAATTTCGTTGGATTATCATAATTGATTTATTGATTAATCAAATGATTTATCTATGCATTGAATTGAAGGTAAATGAAATTGTCTCATTTGACCAGGAACAATGTAAAGGTGGTTTCGCAGGAAGACATAATTCAGGCCAAAGTGGCAGCAGCATTTGTGTCGAAACAAGGTTGACCGCGAGCGCGGCGAGATGCTCTTGCGTTTGTGTCGCGGAAAAAAAATTGCCCACCCGGGCGAAAATAAACGTAATAAAGATTTTCGTTGAGTCCCGCGCACAATACACTTTATCACGGGAGGAAAAAAATTTGAAATCCAAACAAAGATGTTGGGTACGAAGCATTTTTGTTGGGACAGGAAGGAATTTTTATCCGGCCCGCATACAAATTCCGCGCGGATCTTCGCCATTTTCGCAAAATAACGACAACAGCCGGTAATAATTTTCATACGAGAAAGCAAAACGAAAATCGTTCAATTAAATGACTCGAATATATGATTCCCGATAAAACGTCGGCCGACTTGAATGATTTTCGACTGAGTCAGCGGAATAATTTCAGGCCACATTGAAATAATGTAAAAATACGCAAATATTTTGATAAGGCTGGCAATAACAGGGGGGGGGGGGAAGAACGGCGTAAATGTAAAGAGAATGTTGCAAAAAAATGGTGCTATTAATTAGCGAGGAACGCCTAGAGGGTTCGCGAAAAAACTCGGCTAGAATATACAACTAAAGCGGGCAAAACGGCGGTAACAGCGGCACCATTATTGCATATCTTACGGAGCATTTCTTTCTTACGCACGAGTCATTAAATAAATCCGAAGCGCCCCGTAATAAAAGAGTGTGCGCTGGGGGACCAATCTAAACGATAAACTTTGCCGCAAGAAAGTTCGCCCGGCAAATAATGACGACTCGCGTACGCGCGAGCGCGTACCTCCACCAAACAAATCGTATTTCGAATTGAAAGCTCTTTAAAACTCCCAATGACAATTTAAGTGTTTCTGCGCAATTAAGGATACATCTCCGCATGATATATGCATGCAATTAGTTGCAACGCTCTAACTACTTGTTCTTCTTTTTTTTTCTCTCAAATAAATCGACCACACAAAACCGTGTCGGAAAAATTTTTATTCAATTGAGCGCGATGCGTTTCAGCTTAACGAATGCTGACTGCAAAAAAGAAATTACAGAAACTCTTATTTATGAAATGGAACCTTCTTAAAAAGTATTAATCGATATTTTTTGCAATTTCGTTTCACTTTGCGCCAAACAAATTTTGTTTGCGAGAATTACTTATATATATTGTTATTACTGTTTTCTTTTAATTTCTTTACCAATTTCATTATTCAAAAACTGAAGTTTGTATTATTGTAAAATATAAATTGTAAAATATTAAATGCAAATATTGTGAAAATAAAAATGAAACAAAGTTCTACACGCAGAAATGTAAATTGTTAATTTTACCATAAAAAATTGGATTCCAACCCCAGGAGACAATTTATGAATATACTTATAATAAAATATGAAATAAATGCTGAAATAAAGTTTTTTTTCCTACAAATTTATTGGAATTTTTACAGATTTATTGGAACAAATGCTTTATTATAGTATTTCTTTCATAATTTATCATAAGAATGTTCATAAATTGTCTTTTGTAAACTGTTTTATTTTTCTGCGTGTACTATTATATATATTAATATTTGTTATACATTTTACAATATCATTTAATGAAGAATATTATAAATGGGCACATATTTCCGAGTCATTATAAAATGTAGTAACAATTACCAATAAATTTCTCACAGTATATAATAATTATGTACAAACATTGTTTCTTTGTGAATTCCAACAATATTGATGTTTAATGTTCCCTACATGTCCAGGCCAAATTGAGAAATAATAAAGTATGTTCTTATTTATATTTATTGAAATAAAATTCTGCGCATGTGGTCAATTTAGCCGTCCTTAATTTCCCCCGTCCTTAACCTTGAGTATTCATTCATATGCAGCCATTGAATTGGTCTGTGCAGTCGCCACCATGCTATTTATATATTTAGTTCCATTAGCATTTAAATTATCGCATTAACAAAAATAAACCTCCTAATAAGAATAAGTAAGCGTGACAAAATCATCGGTAAAGGAAATGCCGATGGTTTCCACGAAAAAATAAAAATAATAAAAAAAAAGATGAAAAAGCTTGTGCAAGTAAATGTCTTTTTTTAACTCCAACCAAAATCCTCGGTCTATTCCCCACTGCGGTTTCTCCGCGAATTTATTGATGATAATCCTGATAAGATAAGAAGTACATTTATGTCTATGAAAAATTTTTGCAGCTCCCGAGAATGACATAGAGTCTAGGTGTAATTGAATTCTCATTATTAGTACAAATTGTATTATGCGGGAATGTAAATTCAACCGCATTCCGTGTAACTTATCAGCACTTAATACATATGTAAATCAACTACACGTGCAAATTTGACATAAATGCTTCCATACTGGAAACAAGTAACGGAGAACGAAGAGTGTAATGTAAAAGGGACGTAATACGATACTCGTTTTGAAGCACAATGTGAGGCTTAAAAACCGTTGTATTTTCAACAACTTGTCTCTTATATCTTGGGAATAAATTTATAAAAAAACATTTTAGTGAAAAAAATGTATTTTACTTCAAAGCGAAATATGCTAAATATTTTATATAAATATGCTAAATTTATCGTGTTTTCCATACTTTGGCGTCTTTTACCAGAATTTTTACTGTACTGGCATTGTAATTTTTTCTATATTGTATAAACTTCGTTTCAAGGTTCCAGCACAGTAATTTTTAATGGTTTTTTTTCAGTGTATTTATTTTAAATTTTAATACATTAAATAAATAATATATTAAGTTTTACCTCAAATTTAACTTAAAAATGACTCTTATCGTAAAAAGCAAAACTGTAAATGTATCATCATGTAAATTCTAGTTGTCGGAATAGTTACAATTTTTCCCTAAATAATTGATTACTTTCACGATCAGACGCAATACAGTAGAAAATAATTTCATTAATTGCACAAAGTTGGAAGTGCTTCTGCGAATTTCAGTAATTTCAATAGAATGTAATTCAGCGTTCAAAAACCTACATAGAACTATATATCCTCATTATTTCCAGTAATAGGATCATAATTTCACCAGTCCCGGGTTTTTGTCTCACCACCCGTACCATCGCCATTTGTTCGGGGAATTTCATTTGTTTAACGGAAACCTAAAATCTACCCGACCAGAATTATTCGTTCATTGTTATTCAAATTAATTCACTCATTCGTTTGCTTGTTTAAAAAACCAGTGATTCAATTTCGGTAAGGACATTTAAGCGCTTCGACTGTGTGTTACAGTTGCATCAACATTCTTTGTAAATTCCTTTTTATACATTAAGAATTGATTTTATTTCGCCATTACCAAAATCCGATCATTTTCTCTAAGAAGTATTTTATTTTATCCAAGAAGTGGAAGAAGTATTTCTGGTTAAATGCAAGCCACCTTTTTATGACGTCCCTAAATCATGTGAAACTGCCCAATCTTGAGGAAATAAGTTCGTCGAATCGAAAAATTATTAATGCAATTGAAAAGTAATATTTTTATTCCTCAGCATTGCTTTCGGCTCCTAATTTTTCTGTCCCTATAAACTCTTATGGAAAAAAATGTTGAAACATGCTAAAAAATGTTGAAAAACACTGGGACTTTTCAGTAAATTATTTCCACTAGGGATCTTGAAGAAAGAAATGATTGAACTTGATATAAAGCTTGTGGAATACTGAACTTCAGGAAATAACGTAATCAGAGAGGTGAAATTTGCGTGAGTGCTTCGCATTCCGGGATGGATGATACATGAAAATTCGTGCATTATCTTGAGCGGTACGCTAATCGAGCGCAGAATTGAAACGTTCGCCGAATATGCTTTACGATATTACCGGTACACGTGACGTCCACGCGAAGAGCACCGGTAAGATTGGTCGTATCGCCGCTGAATTGCCCCTAAGTGGCGTAACGTGTTGCATCGATTGAATTTATTTGAACGGACACCGAACACGCCGAGGGCTCGATTCCTATCGCTATCGCGGGGCTGTCACATCGCTCATGAAAATGAATCGTTCGCAAAGTCCCTCGCTGGAGCCCCGCGGCACTTTTTCGCTTTCTTCGTTGGGTTTCAAAATAAGATACTTTTTCTTAATGGTTATAAATGAGATGATTATTATAATTAATATAATCCTGATAAACTGAATATATAAATTGCCAAAAAAAATTTCATTTCAACCGAAGTATTTGACCGTCGCGTATTTGCAACGAAAATACCTAAATGTAAACGAGTAGCAAGTATTATCAAATACACTGGGACCTCGGTTTAGTGGTAATCTCTATCTCTCTCGTTCCAGTGAAGCTTTTACGGAACAAATATGATAAAAGGTTGCCACTAAAACGATATTGCAGTATACAGATGTTTTATTTAAAAATGTTTAAGTATGTGTAAATTTTGGATAACAAGTATAAAGAAAGGAATAAAGACGTTAAAAAATCTTTACGATGAGACGTCTAAAAAGTATAATGTTAGTCTTTAAAATTACAAAAAAATTTAAACTACTCAAGGATTTCGTGCAGAACTGTAATAAACTTATTTTAGAATTCGAAAATTTGTATATTAAACGTACATTAGCTGTGAAATGCTATGATTAAACTTAAGAGATTTGATGGCTACTAAATGATATGTGAGTCGTGCTTCGATCTAAATAAAAGAAGAACCCGATATACTTTTTACTGATTTCTGTTAATTATACAAGCCGTCAAACTGGAGAACTTTAATATGGTACAAGTTAAGAGTTTTAATTGGTATAATTTTTTTTTCGAGTAAGCGTAATTTACTTTAATCTTACTTTTTATAATACAAACAGTGATAATCTAATGAGTAAAATTACATGATGTACCAGTATATAACACGAATGAAAAAATTCAAGAGGTATTGATATGCTTAATGTAGAAATTTTGTTCGAAAGTAAAATAGAAATATTCCAATCTACGTTCTAAATGGTGCGATAATAGATTGCTTACTTTATTTAATACCTTGAAATTAAATTATATCAGATCACTTCCAAACTCGACAAAAAACTTTTTCATTTTTTTAACAAATCCAACAGTTATCGAAGTTTGAATCCCGTTTTAGCCAGAATTACCAACATTTTTAATATATCCACCACAAACGTTTTTCTCTTAGCCATTATATTTTACGTGGATGCAACATTTAAAATTAAAAAATAATCTATATTTATCATAGTTTATAGGAATATAACTTACACTACTAAAGGGTACCACCTCCTCTTATGCGCGTCGTTTCTAGATTAACCGACGCGCGTTGTAAATTCCCGACGGACACCCGATCATTTTATACCGTTCGACTTGCGCTTTGATGGATGCGATTCAACGATTGATAGAGCCGCATGGTACATTTACACAATGTACTGGACAAAAAACGAGTAAAAAATACCAAACATCGACGGCGTTTGCATTTTTCATGCCGCTGCAGAGCACCGGACGATGTTGAATGTGATGTTTGACGCAGTAAGTGATTTATTTACAGAAACAGCGTGATCAGGGTAAAAAATTGCGCGGCGGACTGTTTTATCATTGGACTCGTATCGAAATATATTTTTTTTTTTTCTAATGAAAACACTTGACTTGCTTTGCGGTGCATCGAACACGAAATTTATACAAACAGCGGAGTTGCTCTCATAAATCTGGGGCGCATGTTCGCAAAACTTAAATTAATCGTATGCTTTAGTTAACGAAATTTATTTATATCTTGTAATGACCCTTGGGGAAATGAATGCTGAAAAATGCTGATAAATGTTGAAAAATCTTAAAAAGCACTGAAAAATTTTTCAGTTTTTTCAGCATTTTTCAGCATTCTTCAGCATTCGTTTCGACAAGAGGACATCCGAAAAATGTTTTAAGAAATGGATAACTTTTTATATTGCAAATTCGGATTTTAAAATACAAAGAATAATACTTATGCAAAAAGAATACACTATAAACTGGCTATAAAAAGGATATAGATGTATAAAAATTATATTCCTGACGCAAAAAGAAATTTTGCTTGTTTAAATATAGAATAGAATTCTTGCATTGTTGGTATTAATTTCTAACTGAGTATTAAAAAATCTGTCGAAATAAATGTTTTGCTAAATTGCTACAATACTATTACAAAGGTTCTTACGTAATAAACACACACCATTTCAAGAATTAAATCCAGTCTTGAGAAGTATTAAAATAAGAAATCTGCAATACATTTAGACGGACTTGTCAACATCGATAACTCGTGTTAATAATATGTACAGCAAAAATGTCTATGTCAAAGTAATTACAGGTTATTCGCTCATTAAAAGTAATTGAGTAATTGGTAATACTACTGTTTAATTAGTATTTGTATACTTTTTTAAAATTCATTAGACATGTAAGTAATTATAATTTGTTTGTATAATTTATGAATTTCATTTATTTTATAAATGAAGTAAATGAAATTCACTTTTATTTAGGCCTGTCAATTATCGAGTTCGAACATGTTCGAACATTATTGTCTACTGTTCGAACGAGTTTGAACACATTCAACATTATTGTCTACGACAAACGAGTTCGAACAGTTCGGGTGTTATATATCTTCCATATCTCTTCCATATTTGCTGCATATGTTTCATATATGTTCCATATCTGTACCATGTATGCCCCGTATGTGATCCATATCTATTCTATGTATGCCCCATATATGATCCATATCTCTTTTATGTTCCATATGTTTTCCATGTATGCCCAATATTGTTCCATATATATCTATATTACCCATTATTATTTGTATTGAAATAATTATTTATTGATACGTAAAAATATTATTTATAATATATATTTATGTATATATAATTTATAAATGATATTTACACATATAAATAATTAATTAATTATTTATATATTAATGTTCGAACATTTGACAGGCTTACCCAAGTAGAAATTTATTCGGGCATACCACGATATTATGTAGGGCCTTTTAGGGCAACCGAATTTCGGGGTAAATGTTTAGAGCCTTTTATGGCCCCTTACAAGATGCCATCACAATTTTATATTGGATAATATAATTAAAGGCCCTGTTAGGGTCAGTAAAAGGTTTGCCTTTAAAGGATATATAGTAGTTTGCCCTTTAGTAACCTTTCATGGCCGATATTAATGTAACCCGTAAAGGTAAATCGAATACGGCCCTTAAAAGGGCCCTACCAGAACATCGATGCGACATTTCGATATGAATTTATATTTCAGGCCCTTTGGGGGCTCTTAAAAGGTTCGCCTTTAAGGGCTATAAATCA